>CM023455.1:147875944-147960813 GCA_013339765.2 Haemaphysalis longicornis
CGTTGATCGGGAATGGGCCAGAGCAGGCTGTTGATGACGATGATGACGTTCATCTTAGAGATCAGAATTGCCTTCGGGTAACGCCATTTACCGCAATTACTAGTTGTGTCTTTAGGATGGTGTTTATTGGGTATATGATAGGAATACTAGATTTATTACTGTGGCTTCAGTAAGACTTCTGAAACCGGAGAGGAGCTATAAACTCCATCGCCTAATGTGTATTTGCTGCAAATAAAGAAATTGGCTGTCTGGGATACCGGGTCTGCATTAGAGAAATTCACGGACTTCTGTAATGAAGCCTGTTTTTGGGGCCCGCTTTCGACATACATTCAGTTCTGCTTCTAATGACGAGCTGTTACGACCCGAGGCAGTAGGAGAGGCCTGCTTCGTTCTTAGAGTATCTCCTTCACAAGGATTGCAGCAATAGTGGAGGATAATTTTTTTACAACGTTACAATTTATGGCTTAAAAATTACGCCCACCTCCCTTGCGGGAACCCTGGTGCGATGCGACGCTGAAGAGGGTTCTATTGTGCGTTTCCGTTGGGTCGATTACTCGAATTGCGTGAGCAATCATCGGGTAACGCCAGAGAGAGAGGGAGAGCAAGCGTAGCGCGCACGACCGTCGACTGAGCGGCACTCCGCTTATATGCGCAGCGCGCCCCAAAGGAGAGGAGACCGAGGAGAGAGAGGGCGCTGCACATTCGCACAGCGCGCTTGCGCCGCACGCAGCGCTGCCCACCGGCGGAGTGAGATAGCACGCCGCACTTCGCGCTCCGCAGATGTTGGGGGAGAGGGCGTGCTATCACAGTGAGAGGAGAGGGGGTGAGCGCAGGAGAGACGCAGCTGTGCGGACGCAGACGACGACGACGACGGACGCAGGACAGGGCCGCCGGCAAGAGATGCTCCTCTCAGTGTCGCATCTAAAAACCAATAAACTCACCAGACCTGCCTTTCTGAGCTGGCATGAAAGGAATGTGGTGTAAATCGCGGAGTTGCCAAGGCGGAATGTAGAGGGTAGCAAAGAAACGCTGGGAGTGTTTTTTTACATAAGCATTAGAGCCTTACCCAAAGGTGGAGAAATCTGATATTGAGGACAGATTCCACACTACAACTCATATATTCGCCTTGTGAAATTTCTTTGAGCTCAATCTCTCCCGCGGAAGTTAAAACGTTGTGCCAGGGGCTTGGTGGTCTTAATTTCACAACTGGGAGATCGCTAATAAAAATTCCGAGGTCGCGAAAGTTGAGTAAATGCTTCGCCGTACTCAACAAAGAAGACAAAAAGCGGTAAAAACAACCACATTTATTTGAAGCTTTTGTACCAAAGACATGGTCAATTCTAAGACGTATCAATCACACTGAAGGAACTGCAAAACAATTGTAGGTTTTAGGGCAGGCGCAAGCGCCAATGCTGGGAGGAGCTGAACCGTTAAAGCGAGGACACAGAAGGTAC
This sequence comes from Haemaphysalis longicornis, assembly GCA_013339765.2. Classification (NCBI taxonomy): domain Eukaryota; kingdom Metazoa; phylum Arthropoda; class Arachnida; order Ixodida; family Ixodidae; genus Haemaphysalis; species Haemaphysalis longicornis. Next base: position 147,877,399 of record CM023455.1, read on the forward strand.
GTTGTTGGCTACAAACGGTTGAAAGCTCCGTAAAGTTAAATGTTACTTTTTTTAGGGACACAAATAAAAAAAACGGCGCATTTGGTAGAAAAATAGGTGTCGCTGAAGTTACTTTTTTTATGCAAAAAAGGGAACGTCGAGATCACAACGCAAAACCAGGAATTATCTTCCAAGCTTTTATGAGGTTTTGTTGCCATTTTTAGTGTAAAAAGACTGCTTTATGAAAGCACTCCAGTTGCTCATTGTCTTGCCAAAATCTATTCAGGCTTGTTGATATCTTCTTACACAAATATTGTTATGAGAAAGAGACCAAAAAGTGCACAATACACATGCTGGTATCTTTTGCCCAGCACCTCAACCGAAATGTTCCCGTGCAAAATAACGATGAGAGAAACCATGGGTGATAAGGCTATGATTTAATGGGCATCAGCCATCTTGGCGTGAACACAGCTACGTCACATGATCTGATTCATTTTCTTCGAAGCTGGAAAAAGATGGCAGGATGTGTAATTGTCCGTTTCGTCGTCTTTTGCTTACGACAATATTATCTTCACGGAGAAATTGTATACCTTTTTACACAACACGGCCTGCTTTGATTTACGCACTTCCAAGAACAACATATCATCCCATAGTTTGGAATAGAACAAGGTCTTGTGTAAGTGAATGCTTATTGAAGCGATTACGTTCTCCGAAAGAAACCTAAGGAAAACAAGCAGCGAAAATAGCAGTCAAAGAGGGGAAATGCTCAGACGAGTTTCTGGGAATAGAAGGCTGCGGCATTTGCTCCCCACAAATTTTTCCAAAATGCTGTGGTTTCTGATGACAGCGATTTAATGAATAAAACTAGGAACATTACACTTACTTGACATCAAGGCATTTCATTTTTCTATAAAAAAGGTTTGCCTATTGGGCGTAACAATGAAGACGAATAAAATATTTTTTTACCTAAAACACATTAGTTAGCCGGACATGACGAGGCCCTGGTAAGAAATCACGTATGCAAACAGAACAGGATGCATGGCTCGCTGCATTACTCCCTCCGATGCTGAAATGAAACGCATGTGTAAGCAATGCACTTACGCCCATCTGGTATAGAAAGTATTGAGGTGAACGTGACAACGTGCGGGGGCTTTTGCTGTGTAAGTCGCGATATTTTCTCGTAGTCAACTTCATAGACAAGATCCATAGATACCTTCATACGCTAGATGGGCAACACGTCATTGCAATCTAAGTGGTCCAAATAAGCAGTTCAGAACCTTCCCGCCGAGGGTGCGTCGTCGGGTGAGTGTTGAAACCCACACAAGATCGCCGTAGAGATACCCGGCGTCTATGCATCCATTGATCTACCATGCAGATTTCACGAGCTGATAGTTTGTTGTACAAAGCAAAACCAGCTGGCGCGGCTCCTGCAATCTCCTGCAACCCTTCGACGTCGGCGGGGAGGTTGTCATCGCCTTCTACGTGTCGCAGTATGGTGTCAAATAGTGTACGGAGCTTTGTTCCGTAGACAAGCTTGACCGGAGGCACCTCCCTCGTTTCCAAACACCTGCATTGCGTACGAATCGTGAATGACAGGTTAATTTCGTAACATGTCTTACGATCAACGTTGACGTACAGAAACAGCATATCCAAGATAGTCATGTTCAGGCATCCGTTTGGTCTCTTTTTAGGAGATCGTATCCCGTGCCTATGCTGTGGTTCGTGCTGCCGTACCTGACAACTCTTTATATACGCGGTCTTGGACGCTTCAGCGGGCCACAGTTAAATCTTAAGAGGCTCGATGTCGCTGTGGAAATTGTGGCTACAAAAGTGAGCAGCCCTTTCTGCAGTCCTCTTGGGAAGATTGCTAACTCTCTGCGTTGCACATCTTGTAATGTGTGGCAATGACAATCCACTTCTTAAACTCTGACGTAGGAAACTCGTCCATTATGTTCATCTCGACGCATTTCGAGGCTATATATGGTGCGGTGATTAGCGATGGAAGTGTGACAGTTCTACCTGTCAGTATTTCACACAATTGGGAATTTTATTACGCCCTGGACGTTGTGAAAGACGCAGGAAGCATGGTGGTTTCAATCGTGTAATGCTTTCGTTTTTTTAAAGCGTGCATTCTCTGGCTGAGTGACCGAAAGACGGGTCCTTTTGTGTGCTTTGAAATGCCGTCGCTTAGCTCTCCGAAGACACTTGAATATTTCTTCTTGCTCTGAAGCAATTGAGTTAGTATTAGGCGCGGAGTTTTCAGCCCGATTACTGGCAACGTTTTTTGAAAGGCCATTGGCACGGGAATAGCGGATGTTTCAAAGTAGTCCAATATAAGGCACCCCTCGTGGTCGGTGCGCTGCTCCGTTTTTAAGTCGGTATCCGTCACACGCCTCCAAAAATGTGGCTTCTTCATTACCATCCCGCCGTGGGGGGTCTACTGATAACCGAGAGGTTGTGTGTGTGAGAATACTTCAAGGGATGGTTGCTTCAAAAGCCCATGCTTTGTATCTTCGTCAAATGAAGTAAAATCGCTACCAACTTGATTCTTTGCCAATCTCAAAAAACGGAAATAAAAACAACACTGCAAGTAATATTTTAACTTTGAAACGCTTCAGCAAAAAAAACTAAGGATGACGGCACGAACTCGCTAGTGGCTAAAGCTGCACTTCCTCAACTACAGGAAGTACTCGAGCTACGAGTGTGCGTAAGCGGAGTTAACGTGATTTCAAAAAAGCAAACTATAGGTTAACGCGCAGCGGTAATAAACTTCATTTGCGAAAGACCCTCCAGCACCAGACCGTGCAATATCAAGCCCGGCAGACTGTCAACCGAATTGTTACGCCCAATACCTGCGCGTCCAGGGCTCCCAACCAATACTAATTTTGTATTTCCGTGCCTTCATCTAGGCATCTTTACTGTCGTCAGCTCAGCGTTGTCCAAACTTTTTTTCCATCCTGGCGGATCCAGCTTCTGGCACCTTGGTGGCCGAGAAGCTAACGTGTGATGCTTGATGGTAATTTGAAGCTAATATTCGCTATGCGGAATACATTTCACGATCAGGATCCTAAAACTGTTGCTAGAGCTTCAATTTTGCCTTCTGTTTTTATTTGTTCAGTTCTATTGAAAGAGCCTAAGTGCTGCTTCTTGTCTCTGCGGTAGAAAGAACCCTCATCGCGCCAAAGGGGGCATGTAATCCAGCAAACTTTGTCTGCAATATTGTATACACGAGGCCACAAACATTTCCCTATCAAGTCTTCGAATTTTGGACCACAGGTATTTGTTGTGCTGCTGATTCCAAACGGTAAAACCGGAATGCAGTCATGCATACCAGTGAACAAATAACGTCGAATAAGCGGTGCGCAGATGGATGTGCCTACGCCTTTAAAGTTATACTGCCGACAGGCTCTGTGACGTGCTTTTTTATCAAAAATTTGTTGAACTGCTGAACACCTTCTGAATAATGCTTTTCGAAAGTCTGCAAGTAATATAGGCAGTGTTGGGACGACATGCTGGAAGAATACGGGTACCATCTTATATGACGAATTTGCTATACAGTTGGACAAAGTTCCTCGTGTAAGTTCGTGTCCATTGTTTCATAAATCGGTTTGTCCCGTGTGTTTAGTATTGATATCGGGTTTTCCTCCTTCATAGTTCAATTGCAAACGAGAGACAGGAAGAAGGGCTATTTTTTTCAGAATTTTTAGCTCTGAAGTATTCTTGTTTACGCCTGTTTCACTACATGCTGAACTCGCGCCTTTGTAGCACTAATCCAGTGCATCAAGAGTAGTTGAGGAGTTTCATGGGGAAATACAACGCCTACGTTCGTAATGTTTGCGCCTTTGCGGGATTATAGAAATCATTTTTTTTATTTTTCAGTCTTACATACAGGTTCATCTAGTCTTTTTTTAGAATAGTTGAATATACGTAAAAGTATATGGTTCATTGACATTGCAATGGAGACCTACAACATTATTTGACCTTCTTATTTTTTGCGACTACAATGGGTATTTGAATGCCTAGAAATTCGGTCTCCACACTTAACGGCCTGACGTAAGAAAAAAAACAGCTACTGGAAAAAATAAAAAAATGAGATGCACAATGCCTACCAATATTACGAAATCATAAAAAACTTTACGTCTGCATTATTCTGTCAAGATTTTCTCGCCTCGCTTTGGAGAGTGAAGTAACTGTTACTATTAAGAAAGGCAAACGTCCTTTTGCTAAAGGAGATAGTCGTCGTTTGCACTTTGTGGCTAGTGTACTGTGTAAATGATAACATAAACTATGCACACAAAGAACAACGAACAACAAACCGAAACGAATTGCGTTCAGAGCTCAACTTTATTAAAACCATGTTTATTAAAACCGCAGTTGACTTAGATCCATAGACAAAAATGCTCGAAAAAATTAACCGCTTTTGCACTTCGTGCAAACGCTATCGGAAGTGCACAGAAGAGATTCGCTATAACGGGCTGTAGCACCGTTATACGCTCTCTGCTACCAGCAAGCGCAAATAAATTTTCCATCTTGGCAGTCATCGCGCGCCCGATGCGATGAGGTTTTTATTGGGTGAGTTGAAGAGGGGGTGAAAAGGGCCTGAAACTGTCTGGCGTCGGGTGCCGACACCTCAACACACCCGCTCGCGAGCCCACTGCCTGAAAAGCCTCCAGCTCGAGTTCTGTTCTTGTGCTTCCTTTTACTCTGCCTGAAACTCCGCCGGCTGGAGTAGTGTTCTTTTTGTGCTTGCTTTTCTTCCCGCACGTTGCAGCGTTGCACTGCCACTTTTATCGCTTACTATTGCAAAAACCAACCCAACGAGCGTTCCTAACTAAAGAACGCGGGTGCCGCTGGCTAATAACGTATATTTGCCTCACGTGTACCAATCGTTTTCTTAGTGCTAAACAACGGGGAGATGTATGGCAAGCGCCAGCTGTTCGTGAGTTTTGAACGTTTATAACTACACAAGCGCCTAAGCAAAAAAAAATCAAAGCTTTATTTTGCTCACAGTTACATAGACGGGAAAAAGGTACATCGAAGGGGCAAGAAAAAAAGCTGCAAAAAGCAGCTTGACAGGGCCGTTGCCCCCATCCAGTAATGAAAGGCGTGTGCGCTAAGACGGTATATTAAAAAATTCACTGAAAAATACACCTTTTGCATATGTCATAGCAATATAAAACATTAAAATGCTATAAAATCAATTTGGCGGCCCGACAGTAGTACATACAGTGTACAGTAATAAAAATACTTATACATGAACTGCAACCCACAAAACGACTAGAAAAGAAAGAATTACGATCGCGTACATCCACCACACCAGTATTCCGAGTTTTACAATGTTCGAAAGAGAAAACACATCGTGTTCGCACCAGTGAAATCACATTTTATCATCTGAAAATAGATTCAAAATGTCCTGTCTGTTTAACAATAAAATGTCGATTTGTTCCCAGTCAAACTTGTTAAGTACACTAGGCAAGGTGCTAATAATTAGTTGGCACCCGTAGTCGGTACTTGAAAATGGAACTTGCCAAGGGGACTGGTATCGATAAGAATAAAGGCTATGAGTGATTGTTAGGGCAGCTTCAGTTAAAAAAGAACTTTGTTTTTCAAGCAATGCTTTCTTGTACCTGCGCAGTAGCTGATAATTGTATAAATCACCAGCACGTAGCAATTTATGTTTTTGAAAATGTGGCTGAGTGTGTTCTAAGTACGATATATTGTGTATAGCCTGCACGGCCTTTTTTGTATTACTACTAGTTTCTCTAGGTTCTGTATGTATGTATCTGTTTGTTTAATGGCGCAAGGGCAACGATTGCCAAAGAGCGCCAACGCAATGGTTTATCATTTTGAATGATGTTTTAGTAAAATGGTGCTGTAAATGTGAAGATAATAAAAGAGGTTAGTGTGGGGGTGTATACAGCCCCTTATTTAAAACAACAATACAATTGGGGAAATGGGAATGGCAGGCTAAGAATGTAAAGAACAAATAGACACTCATAGCTTCGTCCACTCTGAGGGGCCCTGAAATTACACGTGGTATGACATGCGGTGTAAAAAGCCAATACCTCCCAGGTAACAGAAAGGCGTTTACTCGAAATTAATTGTTCATCAGCTAAAAACATCGAGGAATGAAGTAGAATCATGGTAGTGTAGAGTTCCCGGAAGTGCTTTTTTCTTGCCTTGTGGAAGTAACCACACTCAACTAAGACATGGGTGATGGATAGGCGATGTCCGCCTCTGTCGCTTTGTGGTGGTGGCTTTCCCTGCAGAAGGTGCGAGTGAGTAGCGTGTGTATGGCCTATTCGTAATCTGGACATGTATACGTCCGTTGTTCTGTTGTGCTTTTCTGTGTAGTAGCTGATTAATTGGGGTTTATAGTGTGGAGTTTATTATTTGTCTGAGTGTTTTAGTGTCGCTGCAAGCGTTGTCGGATTGCCTTTCGAATGAATGGTTTCCAGTCAAGAAAGGGAAGCTGCTCAACGTCGACGCTGCAGCGAAGTGCTGCCACAGTGGCGCTCTGGTGTGCGAGTTCATTACCAAGAATGCCACTGTGCCCAGGCACCCAACACACGACTATGACCTGTTTTAAAGTGTAGGCTACCACTATCTCGTTACCAAACCTGTTCAGCACAATGTCTCTACTTGGTTTTCCATAATGCGATGCTGTCACAACACTCAATGAGTCTGTGTATATAATTAATTGTTGTGTCTTTGTTTGTATTATGTGTTCTAGCGTAATAAACATAGCATGTGCCTCAGTCATAAATATACTTGTGTTTCTATTTAGTGTCCTTGTGCTGGCAAAGTTGGGACCATGTGCAGAACATGCCACAGCAGTGGCAGTTTGGAGGCATCTATGTAAAAAGCCGTGTATGGGTAGTTTGTTTTGCAAGTGCAGGAAGTGTTCTCGGATAAGTTCTTTGGGTGAATGTTTTTTGTAAATTTCCTGGAACGACATGTCCCAGGTGAGAGGGCGCAGTTGCCAAGGTGGCATGAACTGAACGGACTCATTTTTGTAAGATTCAGATAAAGTAACCCCAAGTGCCCCTGCCTCCACCTTCACTAGGATGGAGAAAGGCAGAGGAATCGACGGACGGCTCAAAAAACAGCCTTTCGGACGATTTGTTTTCAAGAATAGCCTTTAGCGGAATGACTAGTTAAGGATGTCGGCCTTACGCAGTACAAAAGTGCCATGTATGTACGCTGGTGCTCTAAGCACCACTGATCAGTTTCGACATAGAGGCTTTCAATAGGACTCATCCGGAAAGCCCCGGACGCCAGGCGGAGCCCCAAGTGCAGCACTGCGTGTAGCATTTTAGAGCTGTTTTTGAGGCAGACCCATACACGACCACTTCTGTAGTCCATACGGGACCTGACAAGACTCTTAAAAACACGCAAAAAGGCATGTTGTATCTGCACCTGGCGGGAAAGGACTTCTAAGGTGTTCATAGTCCTTCATGCATTTCATTTTAAGTTGTTTAATATGTGGTTGAATGTAAGATTATCATCTAAAACTACTCCAAGAACTTGTGTTCCTTTTTACGGGTATGTCAACTCCATTGAGTTGTAGGTCGGTTGCAGATGGATCCCACGCTTCCTGGAAAAGAGAACACAAGTGCTTTTCTGCGGATTTAGGATAAAACCATTTTTGTCTGCCACTTGGCTAGTCTGTTCACAGAGACTCCTCTATCTGTTCATCTGCTCGTTCACAGATAGAGGAGTTGCATGACCTGAAGCTGATGTGAACATCGTCTACATAGATTGAATAAAATATGGTGGGTGGCAGTGCTCCTCCCTAACGTATTCATTTTTACAATGAAAAGTGTGCAGCTAAGTACTCCACCCTGGGGAATGCCATTTTCTTGTGTATAGTCCTGGATAATGCTGCACCAACACGTACCCAGAATGTTCTATCTGATAAGTAGCTTTCCAGTGTGTTTAACATGTTTCCACAAATGCCGACAGATTAAAGGTCTTTCAGGATGCCATACTGCCAAGCGGTGTCAGAGGCCTTTTCTATGTCACAAAATACGATATAAAGTGTTGTTTAATGAGCAAAAGCGTCTTTAACATTAAGATTCAACACTTATAAGATTGTCAGTTGTCGACCTGCCAAAGCGAAAGCCTCCTTACAGCTATCAAGGACACCTTGATATTTCAAGAAATAGATAAGCCGTCTATTGATCATTTTTTCCAAGAGCTTGCTCAAGCTGCTTGTCAAAGCAGTAGGGCGAAAGCTTGTCACAGAAGAGGCATCTTTTCCCTATTTCAATATAGCTAACACAATTGCCCCTTTCGAAGCATCAGGAATGTACCCCGCACACCATTACTTGTTGTACAAGAAGAGAAGATTATCGAGGGTATCTATGAGCAGGTGCTGAATTATTGTGTATGTTACTTTATCAACCCCTGGCGCCAAAGCACGGCATGTGTTCAGGGCTACAATAGGTTCCTGCAGCGAAACATTAGTTATACCCGTCATTAGATTTCTTGTTGTCACGAATAGGCTTTCTTTCAGCATATTTTTTGTATCGCCGGAATGTCTCGATGTAGTTGCAGGAGATGGAAATATGTTCAAAGTGTTGTCCCAGTGTGTTTGCTTGGTCTTCAAGGGTATCACCAGTGGTGCTGACAAGAGGTGTGACATATGTTTCTGCCCCTGCAGCTTTCGTATCTTGTTCCAAAACTTGCGCGCATCTGTATAGGAATTTATTGATGATAGAAAAGACCTCACACTGTATGTTTTTGCCTGACTTCGGAATCGCCCTCCCATGGCTTTTGCGCGCTTGAAGCAAATTAGGTTTTCTGTAGTAGGATATTTGCGGTGGGCCCCCCGGGCCTTATTCTAAACATTTTGCCTTCTTGCAATCCTCATTCCACCAGGACCTCTGAAGACTAGGTGTGGTACCGGAGGTCTGTGGAATAAAAAAGCTAGCAGCATCAAGTATATAATTCTGTCGTGATGAAGGAGAACGCTTCATCAATATAAAAGTGTGTTATTGATATGTAAGTAAGTTTCGACATCTCTTTAAACGTTGCCCAGTCGGCACCAGCTTCTTTAAACTTTGCATGTGAAGTGTAACTGTACACGCATTTTTCTACATATCTGAGGGTGACGGGGAAGTGGTCGCTTCCGTAGGGATTTGTATCCACTTCCCATTCGATGGACGGAGAAAGAACGGGGGAGCCTAATGCCAGATCAATGTGTGAATATATCTGGTGTGCTGTATTGTAGTATGTCGGCGGCTTTTTGTTAAAGAGACAAGCTCCGGATGACAAGAGAAAGTTTTCTATCAAGCGACCCCGGAAATCTGTTCGTTCCGTTCCCCATAGTGGGCTGTGAGCATTGAGGTCACCAACTAGTAAAAATGGTTCTGGCAGTTGATCTATAAGGGACTCAAATTCGTAACTGGACAGTCGATATCCAGGTGGAATGTACAGTGAGCAAATTGTTGTTAACTTGTTGAAGATAATTGCCCGAACAGCAACCGCTTCGAGGCCGGTGCGCAAATGAATATATTGAAAAGGGACAGCTTTTCGCATAATCGATTGCCACGCTACCCGAGCAGTGCGAGCCGCTGTCTCTGTCTCTTCTAAATACTGAGTATTGGTTTAGGAAGTTGGTATGCTTATGGTTCAAGTGAGCCTCTTGTAGACACAGGATGGTTGTTTGAGTTTTCTGTAGGATTTATATATATCATCTAGGTTTTTATTATTCCCCTACAGTTCCACTGCATAACTATGTGTGCTATCATAAATGTTTAAAGATTTTGGCTGGTGAAGACTACGGATGGATCTATCACCTAGCCACACTCAGGTATGATTTGCGGCCAGTGAGCACGGGCGGCTGCTGGCTTTTTTTCCCCGCCCCGCCATGGAGCACTGTTCTTTCGCCGCCTTTGGCGCTGGGCGAGACGTTGTCATGTCCATGTCCTCGTCTGAATGCTGTTACAGCGGCGAGATGGAGTCCTTGCGGCCTCCGACACGGAATATGTTCGAAGTTGAGGAGAAATTCCTCCCACCACAGTTTGTTGCGTGTTGACAGCAGAGATGGTCGAAAGGACCCGCCACATCTACATCCATGGCCACCTAGGTCTGTAGCCGGAGGAAAGGGACCGATGGCAGGGCCGTCACTCCTGGCATTCGTGGCCGACGCAACACTTGCGGGTCGCCACAGGTGTTGTGTCAGCTAGTTGGGCTGCCTTAGGCAGCACCTTGGAGGGCTGGAGCGGCACCAAGTCTGCTTCGCAGTACTGGGTGGCCGCAGTGACTAGACTGCGCTCGCCCCCGCGAGCTACGTCGGTGTACTTCGCGGAAGCAAAGGCACTAAGCCTTTTACGCGCTTCTAGGTAAGAGATGTTCTCATTTAATTTGAGATTGATTACTTCTCTCCTCAAGTTTGAATGTTTCCCACGTCCTTGAGTACGCTGTGTGCGGGCCACCGCAGTTCGGACATTTGATCAAAGTGCTGATGCAATTCTCTTTGGGGTCGTCGTGCTCTGAGCACTTTGCACACGTTAAACGCCCACGGCAGTTGTTAGTACTGCGCCCATAACGTTCGCACATAAAGCACCAAGGCGGGTTGGGGACATATGGTCGGACGGTACAACGAACAAAGCCTGCATTCACAAATTCAGGTAAGGTACTACGGTCAGAGCTGAGGACAGCATGTTTGGTTTTGATTTCCTGATTTTCTCGACGCATAGTGATCCTCTTTACAGCAATGATGCCCTGGTCGCGCAGGCCCTCGAGGATGTCAGAGTCAGTTTCATTGCAGAGATCAGATTCGGATATGACACCTTGGGATGTATTTAGTGTTCGGTGGGTAGTGACTTTGATTTTCAGGTCGCCAATGAGGGTTTGTTCAAGGAGCTTTTTTTTATTGTGCCGGGTTGTATACTTCTACAAGTATTTCTCCAGAGGTCAGTTTCTTCGCTTTGTAGTGTTTTCCTACAATATGTTCAATGCACTTAGCTATTAAGAAAACGGACGTAGATGTCACTGGCTTTGTACTGTCTTCGGATGCGATTATCAAGAACCGGGTAAGTTATCAGGTGTTTTGAACGATTGGGCAGGTCACTGGGGAAAGTTCTCTTCGGTGCGGCCCCTTTTGGGGGACCGATCAGTGGGTTTAGAAAATTTTGAAAGAAATATGCAGCAAGAAAAAAGCAGGGAACGGGGGTACTTCCTTCGCTCTGTTTACCCCGATACCGAGAGAGGTCCCGGAGCTCCCTGCCTGGTAAACAGACCGGGAGCCCATCCGCCGGAGCTTGACCACGGCTCCGACGGCCACCGTTTGTGGCTTCCACCCTTCAACTTAAAACTCCTAGCCACGGTAGGATACAGCATGAGTATGAGGGTTCGGGAACCGCGGTGTCGCCAATACCGTCACTAAGATTACCCAAGGTGCCCCGTGCGGGGTTCTGTAGGTTCTGTGAAGTGGTGTTTACCCATATTAATGAGCAATATTTGAGGTTAGACTGCAGGACGGAGTTTTACAAAAGTTTATTGATGTTACTTGGGAGTTCATGGCGATGTCTGCTAATGACCCCAGCAACCTTCCTGCTTTTGAGCAGATAGAATTAACATGGTCATTCCAACTCATATTTTCGAAGAATGTAACACGAAGTGTATTGATTGATTTTTCGATATCAACTGTACAGGCTAAAGAGGTGCCTTTAAAAGGAAAAAGAATACACTTAGTTTTTGATTCATTCAGTGATAGGCCAGTTAGTTTGGACGAACATTGAAGCTGATAACAAATGCGATTTGCATTGGGCAAAATGTTTGGCAAATCCTTTCCATGAACCAGCACACGGCAGTCATCAGCGTAGATAATGAGCCTGTTAATGGAGTCTATCCTTACAAAGTCATTTATATAAAATAAAAAAAGCACCGGTCTAAGAATACTACCTTGCGGCACCCCAGCAGTCATGTGACGATTGCGAGATTTACTTCAAATATTTCTACGTAGTGGTTTCGAGAACGCACAAGTTCCACGGGAGTGCCACGAAAACCGTATCGTCCTAGTTTAGCAAGTAAGAGCTCATGATTACGATATCAAACGCGTTGCTTGAATATATGTATATGCCTACGTCATTAGCTTATTTCTAGTTTCCAGAACTTGCTTTCCTTCTGGGCTAACAAGGCGGATTCTGTCGAGCGACTTGCCCTAAAACCGTACTGACAGTCCTGTGATCAGGTTGTACTTTTGTGTAAAGCTATTGATTCTAACATTTATTATTTTTCCAAAGCCTTAGAAAATACTGGTAATAATAATATTGGGTGTGTAGTTGCCTATTTTGTTTTTATCACCCCCTTTGTAAGTAACCGTTACTCTATCCAATTGCATATTTCTGGGGAAAGTGCACAGTTTGCAAAGCGATAAAATATGCGTTAGGTACGGGGGCTATGATGTCAAGCACATATTTTACTGGCTCTGATTTAAAGGGCATCAGCATCTTGCAATCGCTATTTTTAAGACTCTGGAAAGCGACAACGACTTCTGAAATATCTGTTGGCCGTAAAATATTGTATTTTCAGTTTCAGGAATATTATGCAAGATTCTTTGTCTGTTTACATCAACGTGGCTACCAAGTCCCGGTAAAATAGTGGTTAAACTTGTCCGATAGCTCCACTCCAGTTAGAATTTCACCATCAGCTACAATTTCTTCCAGGCGAGAAGCACGGAGTTTCCGATTGATGATCTCGTTTAACTTTTTCCACACGACATCACTTCTGTGGAGGCAGCTGCTGTCGAATATGCGATAATAGTAATCTTTTCTTGCCTTTCTTTCTGCTTGTTAGGTTTATTTCGAAAAAATTTTAAATTTAGTTCATGCTGGTGGCTGTCGGGATTTGAGAAATGCATAGTAAAGTTTGTTCATTACTTAATTTGTTTTACAATATGCTGACTGATCTATGTTTTCGCACTTTCTTTGTTTGTTTATATTCTCTCAGTGGGAAAGTACTCGAAATGACTGCTTGAAAAGGTCCATAAAGCATCATAACATAATTTGCATCCTGTATGGCGAAGATCTCGGCCCAGTTTACTCGAGTCAACATATATTTTTCTAAAGCTGTTAAGTGTGTTCGGTGATATTACGCGGTATAAGCCTTTGTTAGGCTGCGCACCTTGGCTGGCACCTTGGCTGCGCACCTTGCCTGGTGCTTAACGACAAAAAAGAATATTTGCATGTGGTCACTTGTGCCGCAGCTCAGGGCCCCAGATATATAACGATCCCTTGAAGAGTTTGTGATGAACATGTCAAGAAGGAAACACGTTGAGCTGGTGACACGTGTTGGTAGTGTGATGACATTGCAGAACCCATTGCACTGAAGGATTGCCAAGAAATCAGCCTTTGTACCGGAATGTTTCGATACATCGATATTGAAGTCTCCCCCAAGAACAAGCAGGCAACCCGTGTCATTTGCATTACAAAAACAAGCAATTAATGAACCGGAAAAAAGCAGCAATACATCCAGTTGGCGGGTGGTAGATAACAGAAAATAGTTCTTTGCCATAGTTAATGCATAGGATTTTATAATTATCCGTGACTTGACTGTATTCAGAGACAATTTCAAAGCGGGTGAATGTTGTAATCGAAACGCCGCCTCCGCGGTTACCTATGCGATTCATTTAAAAATGACTGTAGCCAGGCAGTATTTAATGGTCTATGTCTTCGGTATACCAAGTCTCGGTGAACATTACAACAAGAAATTCTATTTTGCATGCCTCAAATGGCGCTGACACATCATGGTGTTTTGTTCTGAGTCATCGGGCGTTTAGCTGAAAAAGCTTCAGGCGTTTACTTAGATTGGGGTCGCCAGCGGCTTAAACAATGTTTTCTGGCAGAATGCAATCGGTGCTCATAAGAACGCAACTGAGTGTTATCTGTTTATGGACAGATAACCCTACGCGGGATTCTGTGAACCGTTACTTTGGTCATCGCTTTCACTGGCGCGAGGAAGTACGGGCTACTTCTGGGCTTTATGTGCAGCGATATGCGCAGCGTCGTCCGCGCATATCTTGTTGATATCGCTTTCGGTGATTATGGCAAGTATTGTCCACGTTTCTGCTTTGGGGGCAAAAATACTGCCGTTTATTACCTACATAAATGTCCACCCGTTTTCGAGTTTGCGTGCATTTGCTCTTCCAAGCAACCGTTTCATTCCAGGGCATAGGTGTTCATTTATGTATATAGGCTCATCCGATTCTAGTTCAAGGGTTTCATTTGTTAGGCGCTCCTTACAGTGCCTTTAAAAAAACTTGTCTCGCTTTTCACGGCGTTGGAATTGAACGACAATGTTTGCATTGCCGGGGTTCTTGGTTGGAACCCTGTGACAGACGTCTATGTTATTTGAGAACACGGCTTCACCGGCTGCTTTACCGATATTTTGCACAATGGCAACAAGGTTTTCGCTCGGTTCCTCTAGAACACCTTTGAATTCGATATTCCTGTTTCGGGAATATTGTTCATTTTTCAACAAATTGTGTTGAATTGTGTTGTTCAGCTGGTTCTCTGTCGTGTACACATTGTGCCAGAGTGCTTCATTTTTTTAGGGCACCGTTTTCATTTTGCACTGCTGACCAACGTACATTTGCGTGATCAAAGCCTTTGCTCAAGAAATCAAGACTTTTCTTAACTTCTTCTATCTGTAGCGTAGGTTTCGCTTGTCAGATCGAATTCTACGTTCCAATGCCTCTTTAAAAAGCTTCAGATCATTCCTCATCTCATCCTTTAATTCTTGCAATATTTTTACCGCTTCCTTTGTCATTTTGATCAGCTATAAACCGTATTCAAGAACACCAAGAAATGAACAATGGGCAGCAGAAACAGCGACAGACGAAGTAAAAAATCTAAACAAACATTCCTAATTGAGACAACCAAACTGCAAGGTATACAGGGGACGCTTAGGGTGGTGTGCGCAGTGCCGTCACTGCTGCCGAAATGTTGGCCACCGGCAGCTTGCAGGCTTTTATGAGTGTCGAAACTGGCCACGTGACCGGCTGCTCACAGCGTGTTTCTGCTGTCGCTGGGGGAATGGCAGTGATGCCACGTGTACGGTCCTGGTTTGTGCGTTGTCGTCGGAAGTGCGTGTTCAGGCCCGTATCTGCTGCTTCTTTCATCTGCAAGGTATACAGGGGAGGCTTAGGGTCGTGGGCGCAGTGCCGTCACTGTTGCCGAACGCCTCTGGGTTACGCCATGACGACACCGACTACGACGGAGCGCCGGCTCTACTAGGGTCCACCGAGCGAGCTACGACGACAAGGCGCGGCCCTAAAGTGCCTTGCCTTTAGTAAAACAAAAGGTGCCCCACCGGTTGTCATAGAGAAATCAAAACCCACAAAAAAGGCACATTCACCGTCAAGTTGGGTATCTTTTTGATGCCCTCGGAGGGCCCTGCCTTGCTTTACCCTAAGCGAACGACGCTTGCAGATCAACTTCATTTTTTCGGTCGGTTCCTGTTAAAACCCTTATTTTAAAAGCAGTTGGAATGTAAGTGTCACAAAATGTGTTCTCGTACAGCACGACAAATGTCTTAACCAACCATAATGGGTTACACCAAACGAAGTACGGTGGGTCTTTAGACATAGAGGAAGCAAAAATATGGCTAATAATATAGTGTGTAAAACAAACTCGCACAACAACATCGGTTTAACACGGAGTCTTCAGTATCCATTCAAGAGTGCGCAATTGTGTATTGTGCTGTTCTCTTTGAATCACCAAGATAAGGTTATTTTTTGCCCAGAGGTGTGAGATTGTGGCGTGTATGAGGATGCGGCACGTTTCACTTTGTGGCACTCCGAGTTTCAACAAGCCGATACCTGCGCCCACGCTTAAATAAACAATGATGTATTCTAAATTGTATTGTCAAATCTGCGCTCTACATTTTTGTATTTCATCGATGATTCTGATTCGGGTCTTTCTCCTGCAGATAATTAGGTTGCCGTTTCTCGGCATGTGCGGCGTAAAAAAAAGGTTCTCTTCATCCGCAAACGTCGTCCTTTGGCTTGCTGAATCCGAATTAGTTATCGTGGTTTTTTTTCTCTCAGCCGTTGATTTTTTTGCATAAAATGTTTCTTTCCTTTTTGCTTCCTTCTTCCATCTGCATAACATCAAAGGACTTCCCTCATCCATCTACACGGCAAATTGTGCGGGTGTTCAAGTTTTTTTTTTCTTCCCGGGCAAGTAATAAATGTAGTAGCCGGCCAAAGCCGGTGTCATAGAGAGCACTGTCGTTACTTTGTGTTTGCTTTGCGTAAGCACACACCTATATAAGAAAACTTCTTTTCTCTGGAAGCAAATTCCTTCTCTGGGAAAGTGTTGCATGATACTCAAGTAAGATGTACATATATGTCTTGCATTCATTGTCTCATCATTCAATTGGTATTTCATGTCAACTGTGCTTAGCAGCTTACGTCGGCCGCTTCTGTTAGCTTAATATACGTAAGTGTACAGCCAGTACAACGCTTGTTTTTAACAGCGATTTCAACTTCAACCAGCTACATCCGAAAACTGCCGAAACATACTCGTTCCAAACATGTCGGAGGCAAAAGCGAAGGGCTAAGACTTCAGAATTCCGCAGTAGTTTTATTCAAATCCCGCTCCGGCGAGGCAGGTTAGGGCTGAGAGTACGAACGCTGTGTTTTAGACAAGCCTTTTACCGGTTGTACATCCATTATTGTATGTTAGACCTTTCTGTTCATAATTGCGATAATCATCGGAAATCGGGATTTTTTGTACTAAAGAACTCATTATATATCTGAAAGCACAAACTTGTGTGTCGTCCCAACTTGAAAGCAATAATGGGATTATGGTTGTCTTAGGAACAAACCTATAATAACTGTGCAGAAACGTTACAAGTACCAGGCAAACAGAAGCACATGTATAATCTGGAGTCAGTGAATCATCGCTGCGTTTGACAAATAGGAATACGACAAAGGTAGTGAAGACATGCCACAGCCGGACTTTCCACACTGTTGGTTCGGCTCGAACCACCCAGACGAGTGTCATCGTCTCTCCACAAGTGATCGAACGCCGTCGCCATCTATCGGTAGGCGGATCCAGTCTCAAGAAGCCACCGTACTAGTCCATTTCAACAGCTTCAAACATGCGAACAGAGAAACTGCGGTAGAACCCAACCGGTAGGAGTTCTCCAATCTTTGCGATGCTGGCAAGACTAACCTCAGTTGACGCATATTGCCAAAGCGGTAGTGTGTCTAACCCAGACGATGCGACTGCTGATTCTGTCGTATAATATGGAAAAAACAAAGTCTTGTTCGGTTACTTATTCGCCTAAGCTTCTATATAAAATGTTTAAACGAACGTCGTACGGCAGGGATGCCCTTGTGGCCAGAACCCTTGTGTTAGCGACGATTAACCGTGGGTTGTAGGCACTAGAAATAATCGAATTCACAGAGATATTCCAATGATAAAATCTCAGTACGTGTCAGATCTCTCCAAAGTCAAGAGCTCAGAAAGTTTATCTACGCCGGGAAAAGTCATTTTGCCTCAATGATTACACGTTAAGATACCTCCACTTCAGCATAAATGAATTCGAAGACAGCAATTCATGAGGGGTAGTCAGCGGCAAAATGTTTCTGTTCAGACATATGTGTAACGGTCGTATATTGCGAATGGAGACAACGAAACCCGGTGCTCAGTCTTCGATGGAAGTTCTTCAGATAATAAAACCAGCACAGAACGTCTTTGACAATTGCGGTGTTAATATTATGACCATGAAGGCAGGGGAGAAATATCTGAACATCACAAGCCACTGCCACGTAACCTTGTTCCTTGATGGTGCAGTACTGCTTAGCAGTTCGAGAATAACTGAAGTATGCAACTACTCTTTTTTGACGCTGTTAACCCTGTGTGAATAAGGGTAGTACCTGGGACAATAATGCTGCACCTATGCGAGCTATTGTGTGGCCCCATGTCGAGGTGCAGCGCAACTGGCTGAGACATGAGAGGGTCGTAATGGCTTTGAAGTCTGGTTTATAATCACTCGTGCAGTCGTAGGTCATGACGGACTTCAAAAGCCTCTGCAGAGAAGAAATACCGCTGGGAAGTTTCGCGCAAAATGATAAAATTAAGAGAGCCAAGGATAAAAACGCTCCGACGTCCTTTCCCTGGAGTGAGCGAAAAAATTTGATAACAGCGGCAATCTTGCAAGGATAGGGGTGTACAGCCTATTCTGTGGCGACAAACCCGCTACCTTCGCGTTCTTGTTTGCAAGATAGCATTTCGTTGCATTAGGCTGAAGTGCAGTGCAGGCAAGGTATTGTAACATTCCCTTAGTACGGATGAGATGGTTGGAAAGGGTTGACGAGAAAATATCGATGCCACAGAGAATAAAGATGAGTGAAATTTCGAGTAAACGCCCTTCCCCAAGACAACGCCGAGCCGCATACGGGTAAAATATTAAATTTATAAAATACCTCAAAGATAGCCCACCTCATAAAATCGATGTCTTTAATGCCGATGGTGGGGCAGATTAGAGGCGAGTCATCTATAGACGTGTTGATGCGGTCATTTATGTGTCCTTCGAGCACTTCGGTTGAAAGTCGCAAATCTCGTATATTTTTATATCGCGGCAGTTTCTGTTGGCCGTGCGGCAAATATTTATGGGTCTTCGCGCCTAACCCGAGAAAAGCGTTTCTGAGTTTTTGCGGCCGCCTCTTTCCATAGGGGTGATTTCTCGTGCAAGCCGGGTGAACTTTCCAAGCGTTGTATTCCCACACAAGCACCTAGCGCAAGGGCGGGGGACACTTGGACCTATTTTACCGGTAGGTGCCGGGCGCCGGCAAGGCACACGGATGCACGTGGTGCCTTCCACAGACACGTGTACGCCAACTTGCAACCGCCTGGGGCAGGACATGCCGCCAGGCACTTTCACCCCAGGCAATGCAGCAACGCAGCCTTGTGGCATGGGGCACGGCCAGATGTAAAAGGGTCAGAAGCCCATCGCAAGTGTAAGGGCAGATTACCAGGCGTGAATTCTCCATGGAAGCGTCCGCCCTCTACCAGGGACACATTTACACAATAAAAGAAACCTGTGGTTGCCCGGCGGTAATGGATTCAAACCCGGACCTCCAGGATAAGCGGCAAGTGCTGTACCTTTATGCCACCCCAAGTTCTCCCATTCCGTATTTTTTACTGTAGCCTTTATATACCTTGTGTCTAGTTCTTTCGGTATGTTTTCATTTTATTGTATGACGCACCATTCAATAAATAATGGCCACGATAGTGTAGAGTCTGAACGACATCACCATAAACGCATAGGAACTCTCCAGCTTCGCAAATGCTGTTTTCTGTGCCGGAGTACTCTGCAACCAGACTGAAATTCTATCCAAGAAGAGTACTTGGTGCACTGAGGCAAGTAAAAGTGGTATCGGATATGCAGCCGTCGTTATAATTGTGTTTAGTTTATGTGATCAACGCAGAAGTTCTCTGAACCATCTTTTACACGAACCAAATGACAGGTCAGAAACATAAGCTCGAGAGGGCTGAACGGGCTTAACAAGGTGATGGTGTGCTTGAGAAAGTTGGAAACATTCTCTTGGACTGTCTTTCTTGGAGTGGAGCGGTAAACTTGATGTGAATGTGTGGTAAACATGCAGTATCTCATAAAAGGTCTTTCGCCTGCCTGCTCTCTCTGTATTTCTGTAACTGAGCACCGTAATTGTAGGACTCCGTAAAATTGAGCATGTTTATATTTTATATGATTTGACTGGTCGACTGTGTTTGATCAAACACTCTTACAACAGATACTAAGACCTAATGTTACTCTCAGTCGGGGCTGGAAAAGAGGAGGATAAGGAAGACGAGGAAAAGTTTTTATTCCAGAGCATATCAGCCCGAACGCGCTGGATGAGACTGGCTCCCTCGTCACGGTATTTCATATGATTCCTTTGCCACCTGATCCATGGTAACCAGCCGTAGAAGATCCTCTCAGGCGTGGCTGAACAGCAGCACCTCCTATCGCTCACTAGGGCTAAGGGTGGAGTTCTAAGTGAAGAAAGTTTGAATTTGGGGTGGGTGTTTTCGGCTGAAATCGCACTGTGGTAATATATGGCGAAGAGTACCGGGCTTCTTTCAGAATGGCCTGGTCTTGTCTTACTGACTTTGAAACATGCATTCAGTGAAGCAAGAATGAGGGAAGAAAAAGCGTCTGGATGTGTCTATACGTAACGTGCTGCCCCCGCGTGAGTTCAGGGCACGGGATATGACGTTTTTTTTCCTATCCTCTCAACAGTACCTCTTCCCGTAGATGACCACAGGTTCACTTCTGGCCACCTCCTTAGCCGTTGCCCATTATCTTAACGCGCGGGCCTATGAGTGGGCTGCAGGTTCTTGGACAATAGCAGTCATTACAATTAAAAACTGCAAACCTGACTAGTTTACGATACATGCAACCAACATCAAACGACACACAATGAGCTAGGCACCAACAGGTAGCGAATGAGCAATGGGGCATTGCAACAAAGCATATACGAAACAGTTCAGAGTTCCAACAACCGCGAAAGAGTCAAAGCCAGAGAATTGAAAAAGTCAGAGTACGTGTTCTCTGTAGGAACGGGGTTGTCCCAAACGCCCGAGAAGAGTCATGGTGTTGCGGTGTATTGCAAGGTCCAGTGGATGCCAGGCCGTGTTAGTCGAGCGCGCTACCAGCTCCCGCTGCAGAGTGGCCAAAGCAGCTGTCTTGCGGCGTCGCTGTCTTTCACCGACGAAGAGCGAGACAACTTCCCTGCGGAGAAGTTCAGGAGGCTGTGGTTGTAGGGGACCTCTTAGGGCACGGCACGGATGTGGTCGCACGACCACCGTTGATGCCCGTCACGCTAGACTATCCGACTTCCTCGGTGTCCCTTTCCGGGCACCCTCATGCCGCCGGCCGCTGTGGCTGGCGGCTCTCGATTGGCCGGTGGCCGGCACAGCTCGTGCTACGGCCTCGAGTGGCTTGGTGCCGTAACTGCTGTCGATTACCTTGGCGGTGCATGCCTTGCGTCTCCTTCGAGGGATCTTTCTGATTCTTTCCGTGTATTTTCCTGTAAGGGTGATGTTTTCTGTGGTTGCGATTTCTTTGCTTCGCATGTCCTTCCACTTCAGCGTTTTCCAGATGCAAAATGTCTATTCGCGGTCCATAACACCATGCACACAGTTATTGAGGCCAACATTCACAGAATATAGGTCTCAAAAATGCACTTAAAATGCCCCACGAAGCCACACGTCCAGAAAAAAATGGCCGCGTATCTGCTCCCTTCGTGACAAATGTCGACAGAAGACGATAGTCTGTCGACATTTGCCAAGTAAATGCCTCCTTTTGCTTTCCCACTCACCTATCATATTGTTCCTCTTGAGCCACGCTTCTTCCAAGGGAAACACGCTAAAGTTTTGCTCAAGCATATTTAAATTTAACCGCGTTCCACTGCTCCAGGCCGGGTGCCTCGTTGCCAGAGCTTCCGTACAGCGGAGACGCATGTGCATTGAAGCACCCCACTTCAATGTTTAAAAAACCGCTTTTCTCTAGTCCAGGTGCGTTCTAAGCAGAATGTGGAACCTATCTAGTGGAACCTTTCGTAACTCTTGCCACTTCATTTTTTAAAATGCCACCAGAAGCTATATGGCGCGGGCGACAGGACGCGACGGCGGAGTGAATTTTTTTTCTGCAGTTGATGAAGTATTAATGTCGCACAGATCAAACATACATCATTTTAATAAAGTAATGCTCCAAATATTACTTCTCTAATTATTGGTTGCCTTATATATGCGTAATGAGTTGTTATTCTTCAACAACGTTGACGAGTATGAACATTACATCGGACTTACACGGGCACATTTAGCTGTGACTATATATGACTTTGTGCACAGGCCTTGTTTTACTTTAGGCGGGTGGCTGAATCAAGTCACAGACAAATAGACGGACAGACAGACATACAGACAGACCAAAATTTCCGGGTTTAAGTACCCCAAGAAAGACTATCAGTCTTTAAATCTGATCACAGTACATCATGTGTCGAGACCACCGATATTTACACCTGAAATGCAAGTAAAATCTATGTCACGGAATCGACAAAAAATGGAACCAGGCAGAAGGTTGACCCCTTTTTCGACAGTGACTACTGTGCCACCCCGTTCCTCCTAAGTACACACGTCTATCAGAGTAGTTAGAGGGCTCTAAAATTGGCACGAGCAGCTGCCTACATACCAGATAACTCTCTTCAGGGTTGTGAGCAAGGTACATGCCGAGAAACGTTTCATTTAGTGGGTTGCGCACTTTGCAAGCTAGTGGTGCGTAGATTGAGCTCCCTTTGCTGGTCCTATACTCTACTTAAAATTTGGCTTTTTCCCCTCCGTCCAACTGGAGTAGCGCCTCATTATCTTACGTGGCTGGTGCTTTTATTATCTTACGTGGCAGGACGGAAACTTTGAGCCGTATGACATCTCTGTCTTTAAGCAGGGTCTTTCTTTCTCCAGAGCGTTGCTTCGAAGGCGGGATGTGCTGCGTCTCTGAAATACTTTCATAATTTTCGAGGCTGGCGAGGCCCAAAACCATTAGGTTGATGTTGCGGCCTGGGATTTAAAACCTTTTTAAAGTCTGGGGCTTCTTCACGAGCCATCTGATGCTCGGCTTCTACATCAGGTTCACATGGTGTACTGCAATCTCTTGTCTCTACAAAAGTGGGCAGAGATTGGCCTCATCTAAATTTTGAGAGTGAGAAAGGAAGCGTTGCACCTTTCTGATTATGGTGCCTCTTTAGCGTCGCTTCATGTTCTGCCAGCTGTAGACAAACCAGCGATGTTCGTTTGCAAATTTCTGCTCGCGGCTTTTATATTTCAATTATTTCGTTTAACTCCTCTAGCTTTAAGGCTTCCTCGGCGCGCCAGCCATCTAGATCCCCCGAGCACCCACTGTTCCAGCGCATCCCTAGTTCCCGTAACTTTGCCGTGCCGAATATGAGTTTGCTTCGGAGCACACCAAATGAACTAGCCTCGCCCTGTAGCGCACGCCAATTAATATAAAGTTCTTGGACAGCAATACATACCGCATTTATTCGCATAATGAGTGCACTCACGTAATTATCGCACCATGAACTGTGTCGTCCAAACGAAATTTTTTTTTAATTTGCCGCGCAGTGATCGCACCCTGAACTTGCCGCAGCCATCTTCCCTATGTTTCCTGCTCTTTCAAAGCGGACATGGTTACGTAATTGCCACAGACTTGCCGATATTAGTTAAAATAGACACGCATAGGTTCATTATTGGTTTGGAAGAAACTCGCACTAAATGCACATAATGTACTCACAAGACAAAGAAAACTCTCTCATCTTGCTGCGTCGGTAGCCGCATTCTGCACTGGGACAGCAGCAGCCACTTATTGGTTGACCTATTCTCACCTCGCAGCAAACTTGTTCCAGCGCGTTCCGTGATTCATGAAGGCACTACATTTTGAGTCACTCTGCAACGCGGCTGGTGGTGGTCCGTGGCTTTTACTATGTTTTTATTGATCACGTTTATTATATTCATAAGACATACCCTAAAAATTGTGACCTCCCTCTTGCTTGCGGTTTCTGCGCCGGAAATTTTTTCGCAAAAAATTTACCTCGCGTAATGATCGCACCTTTAAATTTACATCAAAATTTTGGAAAAAAAGTGTGAACATTACGCGAGTATATACGGTATTACGAAAAGAAACTGTAAACAAGACTACTTTATGGTAAAAGAAACCCACAACAAACTACTCACAATTAGTTGAGTAACAATGGGTAACTAATGAGCAATAGGGAATCGCAACAAAGCAAATTAGGAGCCGGTTCAGAGTTCTGACAACCGCCACAGAGTCAAAGCCGGGGAATGGAAAAAGTCACATTACGTGTTCGTGGCCGGAACGTGGTTGTCCTACACGTCCAAGGAACAGAGTCGTGGTGTTGCGGTGTGATGCAAACAGGACACCGCAGCTGTCTTGGGGCGTCATGTTGTCCACGGACGCTGAGCGCGATGGTTTCCTTGAAGGTAGTACCTCTGGAGGCTGTGGTTGTGGAGGACCTCTTGGGGCACGGCACAGGCCCGTTCGCCCGACCGCCGTACATTCCCGTCAAGCTCCACCCTCCGACTTCCTCCGTGTTCCTTTCTGGGCCCACTCATGCAGCAGGCCGCTTTCATTTAAGCCTCCCGATGAGCTGGCGCCCGCCGCAGCCCGTACTACGGCCTCTCTCGGCTCGGTGGTGGAACTGGCGTCGATGACCTTGGCGGCGCGCGCCTTGCGTTGTCTTCTATGTTATCTTTTTACTTGGGGTAATCTTTGCACAGGTAAAACAGGCTAAACTCATTGTCCTCCAGCGAGGAGTTGGTTGCAACCCATATATAGTCAACTTGGCTCTCTGTAGGTGTTTTGTCTCTTAGTATGCAAAGCACACGCCGGGACAACAAGCCTGCCTGAAAGTTTCTGTACGCCTGCTGTTAGCCGAAAGAGTGAGGGCAAGGGCAATCGCCGACTCTTCATCTTCTTCCAAATAACACATTTGAAAACGGTGCGCCGGTCATCATTTCGCTCCTAGTTGTCATAACCACCACTGCTTTGGTCGTTTCCTTCTTTTTAAAGGAATCTGTGAGGGCAACACCCTATTCGAAATCACGTAGCCTGTTTAGAGCTGGAGCGCTAACCTCACGCCTGCCACCATGGCGAACCGGATAAATGTTCTTTGGCAGTGGCTTGCTCTTGATTGCGTCTAGCCATTTGTCTGCAACGTGTTCTCGATCGGCCAGCTGTGCCACGTTGCAGTTGCAGCCGATTCTTCACAGGACACGGCGACGCACGTTAGTGTGACTAAACCCTGTTTTTGGCTAAATAGGTGGCACTCAAACAGCTCGTCCTCTGTGTTGTGTGTAGCCATCTGTAGGAGCTTGCTCGTCGACAAACTCATGGGAACTTCGATGGCTTCTTTACCTACCTTGCGTATTATTGTCCACACGGCTCTCTCCTTCCTTGTTCATCAGGGGGTAAGGTTCTTATTAATACCACGTTCTTCTTGATACCACAAAGGCTTGGACCAGGATCACAGGGCTGTTCTCCTTTGTACCTCTCCGCCTGGTTGCCACTCACCGAAGCACGTGGAGATTTTGTTCTGGCGAGTGCTTAAGCTTGCGCACCTACTTAGAAGTTTTGTTGTCTGCATGGATTGTGAGCCCAGAATCTTATCACTCAGTCGTACAACAATGTCGTTACCATCTAGGACCACCTTCAATACTTCCTTCTGTGTCTTCGTACATCGCAGTCCGATCTCCTTCTCGTTTTTATTAACCACATGTGCGCCTGCTTGCAGCATGTGTTGAAACCACCCAGAGAAACCCGACTTTGTCGCCTAAAAGCGAATTGTTGTCGGCATAGGGCACGTGCCCCATACCTTCGGCTACACAGAGTGCCTTGGTCAGTTTCAAGAGTTTTATAATAAAGACAAGATGTGATAGGACAGATCTACGTTGGGTCTTCGTACGTTGCAATACTATGGGTGGAGGTACTTGTTCCCCCACTTTGATCCGAACGCTGCGGCCAGTAAGGAAGTCCCGCACGTAATTGTACGCCTGCTCTTAACAGACTGTGTCCTGATGGTTGGGTGGGATTCTAGTGTTGGAGACGTTGTAAAACGCTCCTTTGAGGTCCAGCGCTACGATTGCTCTACGCGATTGCGTTGTGGCTTGTTCCATCACCTCTGCCTTCAGTTGAAGCAGTACGTCCTGTGTGCTTAATCCTCGGAAATTCGAACATAGAGTGCGACATCTACTCAGTGCTGTCCACAATTTTTTTCGGCCTTTTTAACACCCTACTTTTATAACCATGCAAACACACGACGTGAAGGAGATCAGCCATAAGTTATCTATGTAGAGTGACTTCGGAGCCTTTGGGGTGAACTGACCTTCGAATTCTCCCGTCTTGGCAACGTGCCGCTTTCCCAGGCGCTGTTCATGTGTACAAGAAGCTTTTATGTCCGCCTTTATTACTGAAGTTCATGACTAATCGGATTATATAGTGTTCGGCCCTGGGTACGGCATCAAATACTTCTATAAATGGCCGTACGTAATTCAGAGTCGATGTTACGCCTGTCTAAAACATCATCGGAGGTGCCTCTTTACGGTACAGATTGCTCCACACCTTTCTTCGTATTCAGGGACCGGTCTTGGCAGCTCTCCACAAATTTTTCTGCATGTCATGCGTATTTTTTTATTGTGCGCGCCATACGTCGGTTTGTCACGCTTTCACTAGCCAATGGGTAGACTGCGGTGTAATTGACAAATCTTGCGGGTAGAGAGCTTTCCCCGTAGACCGACACAGAGGCAGAGCAAACTCTTTACACAGCTCGGATGTATAGTCTGCTTCTTTCTTGCTAATTTTATTTTACTTCTTCCGCAATTTTTCATTATGCGGCTGCCGTTTCCACCGATTTGTGAGGCTGCATCTAGCTTCGCATAGGTGCGCCAGCCGAATGTCGATGCATGGAGTCTGGTGCGCCACGTCAGTCTACTGCGTGTTGTTGTCTACCAGCAACAGCTGATCCTTTTCCTGGTTTTCGTACGGCCGGCTATCCCCCTCTTCTTCAGAACGGTCTTCCTGTTCTTTTCTTAGCTTGTTCCAGTTCGTGATCCGTGCCGTCCCCATCAACGCCTTCGATGCCGGTCCTTTGATCGTGATAGCTAGGATATCGTGGTACGAGCGCACGTTCACCCCCGAATTCTGCCATGTAGCATCGAGGGTCTCATCTAGAAATGATGAATATGAGGTGGTGCTCGTCGAGGGGCTTGTGCCGTAGGGGTAGTAGTGCATGGTTCGTTAAGGAGGGCGTGGTCAAATTCTTAAAACATGATAGCCAATGTTCTTCCGCACTTGGAGCAAAACTTTTTCGCCACATTCTGTGAGGAGCGTTAAATTCCCTCAGTATAAGCAATGTTCGACAACCCGCTTTGTTGCGGCATTTAGACTAGACGCTTGTTGATTGGTCGGCAATACGCGTTGAGCACAAATACCTTCTCTGCTCTTCCGATACGTTTCATATGTATCTCAATCAGGGTGTGCTCACAGCCCTTGGGGAAGTCAAGGTTTCAGTAGCTGCAATCCTGTTACGCACTTAAACAACCATGCTTTCCTCCGTACAGTCAATGTAGGTTACAAATCTAAGAAGTCTTTGTCTTTTGCGAGTCTCTTGCACAGCGATTACATCTGGCTTCTACTCGAGAGAGTCCACGTAAAGATGTAACCTCCCCAATTTTTCTGATTCTTCGGCTGTTCCACTGAATAACTACTGTGATGTGCACATTTTTCTTAGTTCAATGCTCCATGTCGGTTCAGACTGTGATTCATAGCTGTGTGGTTTCCTTCCGCTCTTGTGTTCACGTAAGGTGAAGACAAGTGCAGAAGACAAGTCGTGGTTTTGTGTTGGCAACACGTTGTGTTGCCAACGTGTCCACCTTGGCTACCCCAACTCAATTGCGTCATTTTCAACATAAGCTGGGAAACCTTGCTTGTGAGCCGCAATACTGTATCTGATTTCCTCGTAAGCTTTGTCAATGTTAATTCTTCCTCTGTATGAGTAGGTGTCATCTCATCGTCTTGCTTTTACGGCATAGGCTGGGTGTCCCTTTTGGCCACCTAGCGCCTCACGTTCTTATCACTTGGGCACCTGGGCACTCCAGCATCTACCCTGGTTAACAAAAAAGTGATCAACTGGTTTTGTTTTTTTGGTTGCTTCGTCTTTCGCTATCGGTGACCTAAGGTACACCCTTTCTTGACAGCGTTCGTTTTCTTACTACCCCAACTGGGAAAACTCACTCTGTTTTGTTTTGGGAGATTGGTCTGCCCAGCCCACCTGTTTGTGGTTGCTCCTCAGTGGTGGCTGTTTCCGGGACTTCCATGCCGACCTCCACCTCCGTCGGTTCTTGATGCTGTTGCCGGGCACTGTCGAGGGCTCTCTCACCGCCGGTGACCGGTCACTGCACTGCCTTAGATGCGGAAGTGTACACCTGCTGCGGTCGCGTGCATAATGGAACGTCTATCTCTCCCACATGCCTGCTCTGGATGTCCTGTTCCTGGAAGTAAAACTGAAACACCAAGTTATTTTTCTTCACTGGCAGTGGGTACAACAGCGGTCTCCCCTTCCGCGGTGTGGGTCTATGTCGGTCCTTGAGTTCCGCTCTTCTAGTCGGTGTTTCGCGGAATCGCGTCCCTCCAGCATGAAGGGCATCCTGAAGCGTTTCGGGCAGCCCTAAGCAGCTTTGAGGTGGGAGCCTCTAAAGAGGCTGCAGTGGGTTTTATAGCGCTGCCCACCCTGGGGATCCCGTATGCTGCACCGGTGGAACGCATTTATATTAGGTTGGGGATATAAAGCCGCTACTTGTGCGATGTTTTGTCAGACATCGCAGAGGGAAACCGGGGTTTTGTACAGCGAGCACGGGTATTCGAAACCCATAAGGGTTACGTAATATAGGGCTTTGCCGGCAGCGAATGTAATGACGCGCAGGTTCGACTGACCCAACGTTCTGCTTGCGGAGATTTATTAATGATTGATGTATATTTTGTAAGAGTTGGGCCTCGAATAACTTAGCGACCCTCCTCGGATGGTCGCTTTGACCTAGTCATCAGGAGCGAAGCCATCGAATTTAACGGGGCGGCAGCTGTAGCCTACTTTAATTTTTTTTACTTGGCTCAGAGCTTTGGCTGCATTTCCGAACCCAGTGATAATCGTTGCAGTGTTCTGTGTGGCCTCAACGCACACTTTAAGGTTGGCTGCCGCCAAGTGAAATTGACTGCGTAGAGCAAGGCGAGAGTAATTTCGGCCCACTCTTCATCGCTTCAACACACCGCACATCACAAGAGCAAATCACAAGTGGTTTCAAGTACGCAGTTTACTTAAAGGCAGCGTGTGAGACCTGTTTGTGAAACGCAAAAAGTGCGAAGCGCCAAAGTTATATTCAGGTATCGAGCTTGCCAATTTTGTCAGGGGATATTTCACAAGCATATCTGGTTCGCTTTTGAGTGTGTTCTACATATAATTTCGTTCACTCTAAAAGATGAACGGATTGCACGGAAGCAGGGTATCGATCCTCCCAAACGAGTGGTAGCAGTGTTGCTAAGACGCACTAGCGCCGTGAAAATGAATGTGTTTTGAGGTTGGGGCGCCGCTTTGAGGAGCGCAGAAAACAAGGAAACCAGTAAGGGGAGCACTCCCACCAGAGCACAAAGCGACATCCACTTCCGGGCATTCTTTTGTGTTTCGATCGCCGGCGTTGCGGCAGTGCTCTCATCACATGTTGTCGTTCTTGCTTCAACCTCAAAGCGGCACACCAAATAGAGAACACATGCATTTGCATGGCGCACAGTCACGTCACTGCTCCTCCCGCATGCGCAGCACGGCTCTCCAGGAGCCACACGAAACGGGTATCAAGCGGTTCCGGCGCACCATGAGACTTGGCTACATCGCAACGGAGGCACACAGCTGGGCACGCGCAGGCGCATATGCGGCGGCCGCGGCTATGGGGCCCCCCTCTGGAATGCGCAGACCGGCAATTGTGCAGACACAATTTTCTACACACGTGTACTCCTATTGAATTGGTTTCGCAATTCAATCCAATACAATCCAATCCAATGCTCCTCGCACTTGCACAGCACGGCACTTCAAGGTGCACGCAAAACTGCTAGACCTCAGCCAGTGTAGCTTACGCTACAAAATATTCAACAGACATACCACAGGAATTCTGGAAATTGATCTCACTGTTTTCGTCAATGCATTAGCAAACAGTTCAGCGTGCTGCAGAAAATAGAACAAATCATCAACGTCAACAAAAAAGCAACCCCCTCCCCCCTCGGTGTCATTTTTTATATAATTTATGATATCAAGTGAACTCTTAGTGGTAAAGTATCGTCGATGGTGAGGCTAAACATGGTAAACACCATGTTTATGGTGTTTATTATGGTGATGGTAAACACCAGCCTAAATGCTAGTGTCAAGTTCCGCGCTAGCTAACAGTACACCTAAAGGGCATTTTGTCTTTATGCGCGTTAGCTGTTATAAACACGCTCAAACAATTGCTCTTGGAACAATAAAGAGCCTTTGCTAGACAGGACAGCTCAAGTTCCCGACATAACTCTGCAGCGTTTGATTTCACATTTGGGGCACTTGCCTTCACGGGTATAAAGCTCTTTTCAACGGCTTGCACTGCCGTCTCACTGAATACACCGGAAGGCATCGCAACACACACACCCTACTTGTCACGCAGACGTAGTGGTTGCCCATTGTCGCTTAAGGTCTGAACCACACGCTTGATCTTCAACTGTGAAGACTGGCTTGGGTGCTTATAAACAGTCCCACGAAGGCTGTCAACCCCGTCTAGGAGACACCGTTGCCCGTCTTCGACGTCCTGCTTTCACATTGGTCTGCCTGTTGAAGATGAGCAGCTCGTGAGCGGGAATCTTAGGCCCTTGAATAATCTTTGGTCCTCTTCTTATACAGACGTCATTCGATGGGGAAGCTGAATCTGTTCAGTTATTACAGGTGCTGCCTCGCAATGTTAGAACTTTTCCTGGCTGCTTGGAGTTCTATCAGCGCCTGGAAGCTTTTGAGCCTGCTGAGTTTGAGCGGCTTTACTTTAATAAAAATTTGACACGATGACACCGACAACCCTATTGATTTCTTTGATGTTGCATAAACGAAACACATTCATTTTCAACAGAAAGCGAACGAGAAAGTTAGGGATAAAATATGGTGTACCTCTTTAGTATGTAATGCTAGCGTTGCCTGAAAATATAGTGAGTGTGCGCTTGTTTCTCTCGACAAATAGCTTTTCTCGGCAACTGCCGGACAGCCCTTTTGGGCTTGACTTGTTGACAACTGAAGTCTGAGCAAAATGTGGGAGGGATTACAGGTACTACCTCCAGTATTATGTTTATTCTTCGACTCGTTTTATATTACCAGTGAATAATGCTAGTTAAAATGGCATACGCTCCGTCGGAGCTACAGGTAACACGGAGGTAATAGAATTGTTTATATTGCTAGCATATTGATTGCTTTAATAGGTTCACCACTAAGCCCTGACCGTACGTGTTGTTCGGGCATGGACTTGTAGAAAAGCATTGCGCGAAAATTCATTGGCATTTGTTTTAAAAATGATTGCGAACCAGACTGTTAAGTTCGGACTTCTTAGTTAATAATTAAAATCGCCCAGCAACTAGATATCTTTCGCGCTGGTTAGCTTGTTTAACTGAACAGTGTTTGTTTTCACGCCGGCCGAGCGGACTTGGCGTGAGAAGCGTAAGAAGAAACCGCGGAGGCTTTTGTTATTCGCCGCGCTTTTGTGTTCCACCCGACTACCTTGCCCGGAGACGACGCATACAAACGTCTGTCACTCCATTATAGCTGAATGCGATGTAAGCTTTCGAAAAAGGTTTCCTTGCGAGAATCCCCGAAGCAGACGCGAGGGAGTGCAAGGTCGATCAAGGGGTCAAACATTGCTTTAGAATTAGAAGAGGTCACGAGACGTTCAATCTGTGATACCTGCACTGCTCGAAGTTACTGGGCGAAGATTCCTTTCGTCACGCGTCTGAAACTGGCGACGCGGTGGCTGGTATGCGTCACTAGGTCGGCGACCAATCTTTGTTAGGCGCTCCTCGTGTTAAGAAAGGAAAGGAATTCTGGCGGCGCGGAGCACAAACATAGGGTGCATGGTATAATAATACTTTACGACGTGTCGCCCAAGAGCCGATTACCGGAGTTGGGTCTGCTTTTAGTTGGTTGGTTTTCATTTCTGTTAGATTTGCGCTTTGGAGAATACCTTGGGTTTCTGTATGAGAGTGGAGAGGTGTGTCACGTGGCTATTTGAACCCACCAAGCTTTGTTTGTCATGATGGCCAATCAGTGGCCCTAGTGTGGGCTAATATTGAGCCATTCCTCACTCTCAGGTTTTGACGTCCCTTGTGTGGGCGGGGTTTTGTTGGCAAAACCAAGGTGTTTGATAGGAGGAGAGACAGGAGGTGGAGAGTGGCGAGCCCGCTCGACGTGGGCCTTGCCCGACCTTTTGTGTTTGATCACGAACTTGAGTTGTAAATGCGTAATGTAAATAAAGTGTACATATTGTACATTTTGATTTTACTTGCAGTAGAACGTCGTCGGCTATGCGCCGTCGGACAACGTGCCAGCGAGTCATCGTTCATTGGATCATCTTTTCGATCATCGATCATCGTCGACTGCGGGCGACTGAACCCACCTTGGAAGTTCAACTGGTGCTGTGACCTGGATCGGTCGACGTGGCTCTCGGCGGACGATGGGGAGGCTACTCGAAGGCTTAAGCGACATCCTGGTGAAAGGCTTCAGGGGGCAGACGCCCCACGCTGCAGCGGCGACACGAGGCCAGAGTCCGGGTGGACATCTTGGCGAGAGATCCTGAGGAGCAGACATTCCAGGCTGCAGCGGTGAAAACGACCCCGAGAAGGGGAGAGAGCTGCACTTCGCGAAGCTTCACCCAGCATGAGCGCGGCGATCGAGAACGGGAGACAGCTTCACTTCGTGAGGAAGCACCCGGCGTCAGGTGACGGTAAGAGTTCGAGATGTCCGAGCAAGATTTCGGACGCTGGGGCGACATCTTGGAGAGATGCCCCAGGGAGCAGACGCTCCAGACCAGGGAGGCGACGTCGGGACTGCGAGAGAGCTGCACTTTCTGAGGCAGCACCCGGAGCAAGCGGCGAGAGCGGCGCAACGTTCTCATGAGCGGCCTGCATCGGCGATAGCTGCTATTGGCGTGGGCTGAACCCGGAGTGAGAACAGGTGGGCCCTGATTTGTTTTCCCCGAGTTCAACGTTGGCCACTGTGCTATCGGGATGTCGGGGCACCGACCCAAAGGTTAGTGCTACTGCGCTAGAGATTGAGGAGCTGAGAGCTGAGTTAGCTCTGAAAAATTCTCAGCACGCTTTAGAAAAGCGAGGCTTTCGAGTAACCGAGGCACCCGGTAGCCCGTCAGAATGGGCGAGTTAGGAGCTTAGCGCTCATTTAGCTCTAAGGAAGAGCCGAGATCGCCTATGAGAAAGCGAAGCTGCGTAGAGCAAATACACTCGTAGAGAATGCGCGAAGGTCTGTCGGAATCTTCACAGTGTTTGTCCCGTCATGGCGCTAGAGTGCCTCGAGATAATGAGCGTGAGAAGTGTGTTGAGGTGGCTGAAGCCACTAAAGGTATTATGCGCCCTAGTGTACACGCTGAGACGGATGAGATCAAGGATCTCACGACACAGCTGCCCTAGACTCTGCCATTCCTCCTGTGTAGGCGGATAATGTACAGCTGCCTGTTGCAGAGGCAGCACAAGCTAGGTGTTGAGAGTAGCACCGCCCCGTGCGCCGAAATAGAGTCCGCGGCTGATCGAAAAACCCTCTCGTAAATGAGCAGGTGCAGAGATTGAGCGAAGCTGTAGAAAGCAGTGCCGTCTCGGTGGAGGCCGAGGTGGTGCAGAGTTCATGTAAGGGCAGCGGAATGGTGCACCTAATTGCTGAGCTTGCGCGCGGAAAGCATGAATGCGCAGGAGGCCCGCGGCGTCCTGTGCGAAGGTCAATTGCGACGAGCCCAAGAACGCGGAAAATGGCGGAAGGTGTGGCGGCGCAGGTGCGACAACATCGTACGCGTTACCCGAGGGTATTGTGTTCCTTTTCTCCCGAGGGCACAGGACACCGTCAGCTATACCACGGTTTGTTCAGAGTCAGCCGGTGTCACATGGAACCGGATCATTTTCAGTGCGACGGTCGTTGCGTACCGCCGCGGAAGAGCGTTCGGACTTATTGAAGTGTGCTTAAGCAGGAATCGTCAGTGTGGTTTGGCGCACACTCAGTTGTGAGAATGTTTTGCTTTTGTGAGTTAGAATTGCTCAAGTGAGGATTTTTGCTAGTTTTATTCGTACTGTCGTTTCCCTTTTGTTGTTACTTTTTTGTGCATGTGTTTGTTTCGTTCAGTTATGCGAGTAGCGCAGTTTGGCGGTTTTAGGTCTGTCTTGAGAAGTAGAGCTGCTGGTACAGCACAGTAGAGAGCTTACCTTCGGGGAGGACGACGAGTGGCTCCCGTTATTTGTGCTCGTTGGCGTGTGGGCAAGGTAGGCCATGGAATGTACGAGCGGGGCCCCAACCGTGTGGTGTTTGTCCTAAGACAGTGATTGCTTGCTCCGGACA
The DNA here is from genome assembly GCA_013339765.2 of Haemaphysalis longicornis. NCBI lineage: Eukaryota > Metazoa > Arthropoda > Arachnida > Ixodida > Ixodidae > Haemaphysalis > Haemaphysalis longicornis. The sequence goes on from CM023455.1 coordinate 147,911,570, forward strand.
CCAGAGTGAACTTTGAAAACGGTGCAAGCGCCCAGCGTGTGAACCACCGTAGGGACGAACACTCTGGAGTTTTTCTTGTGTGTTGTGAAGGAACATTGGTCCGCGAGTGTGTGAAAAGACGCTGAACTTTCTTAAGCGTTTTGTTAGTGCTACAGAAGTAGCCGCATTTCTTACTTTTCGGTTTGTTGGTGTGTCGTTTCTCACCCTTACGGTGAGAGTGATCTAGAATGCATTTGTAGCTGTATTGTAGTTTGCATTATTCCTTGAGTTGTAGTTTCCAGTGTTTACATCCTTCGTGGGGTTGGTTACGTCTAAGTGTCGAGGGGAAGTATTCTCATGTGTGTTTGGTATAAAGCGAGATAGCTCTTGATAGCAAGTTGTTTACAGATGTCACCTTTTTGGAGGCTAGTGGTCAGTTTATGCTTGTTGTAATGAGTTTCCTGTGGGACAGATTGAACTTTACATTCCACGTGATTCAGTTTTCGTGTACGGTTTGAGTTTGCCGGAAGGCACACCGCCTTTTGTGAGGATAATGAGGAGCATGGTCTTTGTCGTTCTTTGTTACAAGTGCCTTGTGGGACTATTAAGAAGTTACTGTTTTGTGCCTGCGTAGCTGTTTAAGCTACAGCACGTCTGGGAGTGTTCCACGCTGCGCGTTATGCTGCGAGTGCTTTAGGTGTCTCGATTGGTTGTTTGTATTGGGTTTTATAGCCCACAGCTGAAGTTTATGTCGTACGTAGAACTAGTGTACGGAAAACATTCTCGGTGGGAAGGTGTTAAGTTCGGGCCCCACACTTAATAATAAAACCGTCCGGCAACTAGATTTCTTTCGCTATAGTTAACTTGTTTAGCGAATGGTGTTTGTTTTCACGCTGGCCGAGCGGACTTGGCGTGAGGGGCGTAAGTTGAAACCGCAGAGGCCTTTGTTATACGCCGCGCTTTTGTGGCCAGCCCACGAGCTCGCCCGGAGACGATGCACACAACGCGTCGGTCACACTGTTATAGCTGAAAGTGCTGTAAGCCTTCGAAGAAGGACTTCATTGCCCGAATCCCCGAAGCGGACGGGAGTTGAAGGTGGAATAAAGGGTCAAACATTTGGTTAGAGTTAGGAAGAGGACACCACACGTTCTGTCTGTGGTAGTTGCACTGCTCAAAGTTAGTGGGCGAGGTTTCTGTTCGTCACGCGTCTGAAACTGGCAACCAGGCGGCTGGTATGCGTCAATAAGTAGGCGACCAAACTAGGTTAGGCGCTAAACGTGTTAACAAAGAAAAGAAATTCTGGTGGCGCGTGGCACAAACATAGGCTTACACGCTATGATAATACTTTAGGACTTGTCGCCCGAAAGCCGATTCCCGGAGTTGTTTCTGTTTTTTGCTGTTGGTTTTCATTTTTGTTATATTTGCGCTTTGCAGAATACCTTAGGTTTCTGTATGAGAGTGGACAGAGGTGTGTCACGTGGCTATTTTGAACCCACCTTGCTTTGTTTGTCATTGTGGCCAATCAATTGCATAGTGTGGGCTAATATTGAGCCATCCTCACACTCAGGTTGTGGTGTTCCTTCGGGCGGCGTTTGCTGGTAAAACCGAGGTGTTTGAGGTATGGAGGATCGGAGAGAGGCGCTCATATGGAGGAGAGACAGGAGGTGGAGAGCGGCGAGCCCCGCTCTAAACGGGCCTTGCCCAACCTCTTGTTTGTGATGACGAGCCATGAGATATAAATATTTTATGTACATAAAGTGTACATATTGTACATTTTGAGTTTACTTGGTGTAGACCGTCGACGGCTATGTGTGGTCGGCGACCGAGCCAGCGATTCGTCTTTCATCGGATCATCTCTTCGTTCATCGATTATCGAGTGCGGGAGACCGATCCCATCTTTGATGTATAACTCAGACTGAAATCTCTGTTCGTTGCTTCCGTAAGTGCTTCTATTGTACTACTTGTTTACCGGTTGGTATTTCTCCCATGTTTGCGTTAGGTTATTTTGACTCACATGTCTGAGAAAACGTTTTTTTTTGTTTAGAATCATATATCAGTGGTCGACCACACAATGGTTTTTTGAATCTGAAGTTACCGTTAATGTTGGCGTGAATATGTTTTGCAATCCAAGAAGTTTGTTTTGCTCTAATTTTCTATAGGTGTTTGCGTGTCGGAGCTAAATTGAACCGACAAAACGCATCGTAAGACGAGCAAGCTCATTATTGACTGCTTCATTGTGCCCTTACATAAATTAGTTATTACTTTCTGCTCCAACCATCTTTCTGATGATGTGTAATGCTCATATGTAGTAGATTCTGGTCGCTCAAGCCGGAAAATGATGTCACGTTGAAGGTTGATGTCGAGTGACAAGTTATATTGATTTCCTCCGTAAATTGTGGTCCATTCGGAACGGAGCGCTGGGGTCAATTATTGTGAGAAAAATATTGCCCGCAAAAGGGAAGATAGGAGCATCGGTATACCTCTCTGTCATTTTGGTAAGGAGTGGCTAAGCAGGTGCGAGACTGTTAGGTCGCTGTAAGTTCGTTATACGGATATGCTGAGAATTATTATACTGTTGAGAATGCATTCGTTCTAAGGTTTCTTGAGAAGGGTCGTCATGACATAGAACGGATGAGGGGAAGGTTGTTTTGACAGCAATGAGAATGTCCGTTGCTCTCTACGGCCGCTTCGGACGCGTCTTTACAATGTGAAGTAAAATTAGGCGGGAAAATTCAGCGGTAAATAATGTCGCTGTGCAGTCTTTGCGGTTACGTTGACGATGTCGTAATATTGCTATCACATGTCACACAGTAAAAATAGTGACGCTCTCGTATTACACTGCTTATGGTTGTGAATTATATGTTGAAGTTCAGCTAATAAAAATGTCGAGAGGGTTAGGGTGGGTTGGAGCGCACCAAATTGTGTTATAAGGTTTTTTTTCGGGTGAGTGGTTTATGCGTGCTTTCTGTGTATGACGTGCTGACATAAGGGTGTTCTGAACGTCGTGCTGAAGAGAAATAATAAGAAATCGTGGTACAGGTACAGTGTATTGTGTGATTGACGCAAGCGGGCCGCAGTCACCTGTGGTAGGTTGTGTAAAAAGCTTCGCTTTCCAACCACCTCCACGCAGTGGATTGGCCCGCACTTTTTTTTGTGTTGAGCATTTTCATTATTTGGAGTGGGCTTTAAGCCTTCTGTGATCCGTGGCGCTTCGAAGCTGTTTTTCAGGTATTACAATGTTTTCGATGCTGTCCTACGTGTCTAAGAAGGTGTCTGGTTGTATCGGAACCTTCATTTGGCCACCGAAATGCTAGACAAATACTTTAACCAGGCAAGCTGCTTTGTTGCGTCGAATACGACTGAATGTGGCTTACACTAAGCATTTCCTTCTTAAACTACGTCGAGATTCTTCACCTCAGTGCCCTGCGTGTACAGTTCGCAAGGACCAGAAACACATTCTCTGGGCATGTCCTCGCTACAAACTTGAGCGTACCACGGCAATGTTTGTCTGGGCCTGCCCGCGTCCGCCCAGATCTGTTCGAGTCACCTCCTTAGGCCCTGGCTTACACCCGGCCTGGCAAGTCACGCAACAAAAGTGCTCTTAACGTTCCCCCGGAGCACTGGACTTGTGAGTGAGCTATGAACTCTCAGACAAATGACTATATTGCCTGATTGTTTGTGCGCTTTTTGTGTGTGTCTGTGTGTTTGAGTATTTATATGTGTGTTCAGTTTTCATGTATTTTCATCACACCTTCACCCGCATTTGGTGTAGCAAGTCGGGCGCGCTGCCTGGCAGACTTCACGTGCCCATTAAAGATGTTTCCCTCTCTCTGTGCTTTGTTTTGTGAAACTCACTATCCTAGTAGCTAGGACAGCAAGATGCCGAAAAAACTATGTAGATAATTATTTACATGTTGCCACAGCTGCATGTGTATATTTCACTTTATTGTGGCGGACGAAATAAACATAACGCTTCCCTAATACAGAAATCTTCAGAAGTGGGCAGAACGAGAGGCCAGAATGCTGCTTTGAGGTTGAAAATGTATATTTACAACCCCAATACCTATCAATTTGCCTAACTGGTGTTTCTAGCGCTGTGAAATGAGTGTAAAAATTGGCTTTAATAAAAGGTTTTATTTTCAGCCATATAAATTCCGTCCAAACCTCTTTTGCATTGTTAATTAATGCAAATAAAGAGAAAGCGACTGTAAATGCTCTTTGAAATCAAATGTGCTGAGCCAAGTGGAAAGTAAACTATTGTTGTGGTATATTGTCAATAAAAGTTTATAAGCGCCCATTCAATTATAACTTTCCTGAGTAGGCTAGTGCAGTACTTTACTGGCGCTCTGCGTTTTTTTCAGGGCTGTCTCTGAATAATGTATTTTACAGTTATTCCTAAAAAAATACGTCCATAGCAAATCATAAGAAAAATATTTCCGGCTATACATTCATGAAGTCAAGATTTCACCTTCTGGCGCCTGTGCTGATGCTATTATGCTGCACGCACTCTACCTTAAGTAAATTATGTGAAGGTTCGGAACCATCCCAATGCTCTCTAATATTCGAGGTAAGTTCTGTGTTTTAGCTGTATTTTATTACCACGCAGAAACATTTCCTTTCACATCACGCGTTCAAAAATAGGTAACTTAGGCTTTACTAAGGGATTATATTCTGCCAATTTTTTGTAGGAATTACTAGTAGTGTTGAGCAATTTTAGTATCTTCCTACGAAAGGGCTGATGTTTTTCTTCGTGTAAATTAAGTTTCCATTGATATGTGTGATTTGATTACCTGTTATGTTTTGATTTCTGTCAAAAACCATTCGAACAGATGTTTCAGAGTACTTTACCTCAACTGTAGCTGCGCGCCGCGGTGGCTGAGTGGCTAAGTAATGTGTTGTACTGCTCAACGGGAAGAGGTTGGTTCGATTCCGTCCACCATCTTCTGCCTACTCGGGCCTTGCCCGGGACAGTCGCTTCCAACCGGGGGGCCATGTCACGAGACGACGATGGAGAGGGCAGTGGAGCGTACCTCTTTGGTCACAACCTCCAATGAGGATGAAGCTCTGCGAAGCGCGCCTTTTCGAAGGTTTTTGAAAACATCCTCAACTGGTTGGCCTCGCGTCATTCCTTTCAAACCAATTCTGAGCCTTTTGTTTTGAGCAAAAAGGAGCATTGGTGAGCTTGATCGTGTCGTCCCATCTGTTGTGACCACTCACACGCTCGAACATGCGGAGCCAATCTTCCACAGCAGTGTCGTCCTTCCCAGTGAAGTCGCCAGGTTCCCGAGGGTGGGACACAACCATGAACGTTGAATGGAGTCCGAGCTCTAGGGTAGGCATCCCGTGGCCACGAGCTTTGCGCCTACTCCGAGGTTCCGTGTTGGTATCAAGCCTAGCTGGCAAGAGGTACAGGAAACAGGAAGTCCAGCACCACCATCAAAGATGTCACGTGACCACGCAGAGATAGGTTGTCAGGAATAAGGTCTGTTTACAAAACGCACCGTAGTCACCGGCACACAGGTGGGTTGATGGTGCCAACCCAATCAAGCGGGAACACGGACTTCGTCCGCCTTCGCTTCATTCCGTTGGTCATCGGCCAGCGTCTTTCCATTGGAGCACATACCCAGTTTGGGAGAGACTGGCCACATGGATAAGCTCGCCATAGACTGAGACAACATACAGCCTTCCTTCTTGGTCACCTTAGTAGTTCCTTATAAATGGAAGCAGGTAATAGCGCAGCTTTTAATTATCTAGTTTCTAATGTTTGGCAATCCGTAATCATTACCACCCCACCCATTACCACCACCCCCTCACCGTGATTATCACCATCACCAGCCGCTTGTTTCGGCCACGGCACGACAAATGTTTTTTTTTGCAAGATTTTCAGCCACTTGTAGTGTACCGTGTTTTAGCCTATCTTTTGCCCCACATTATTTTGTTATTCCCACAGTTGAAATCTTTGTACTTACTCATGGCTACAACGGTTGTACTACCCAACGGAGCCGGCTAAGAGACATCCACTGTAGTTCGCTGCATAATCAGGAAAATGTAATCACCTTTGGGGCGTGTCGTGATGAAGGGACTCCCCCAAAACCCCTTCAAATGTGCGAAGCGGTGCAGCGCCTCGCAAACAAACAGCGTTCCGCTGGTTGTCCGGAAATGCAAGCCAGTACAAAGCCCCAGCAGTTGATCACCACGGGCAGCTTCGCCGCCCTTCCGCCATGCTGCCTCCGATGCTGGGGCTGATTTTCTATCACGCTCAGCGCCGTGACCGACGCTGCAAGCGTAGATTCCGAGGTCGCCTCTGCAAAATCCGGGAGGCATGCTCCGACTGCACTTCACACTGTGAGCGACGTGGAAAGCGCAAAGACGGGGGCCGCTTTGCGGCCTTCTGTGTTTGTCACTGATGATAGCGACACCATGCCGCATACGACCGCGATTGTTGCCGTGGACTATGACAAGAGCCCTCCACCTCCCACAGATGCGTCACTGATTGACGCTGCTGCGCTACCGTCCGTTTCAGAGCGACATCTGCTACCAGGTGTTCCAGTACGAGTTTCGAGCCCAGCCAGTCCTTCCCCAGTGCTTCCGCCTCTTGTGTCACGTCATTTCACACCTTTGAGCGCACTATGCCTCGCACTGATTACTAATAATCAGAAATAAATCTTACTCGGCCGCCGGGATATGGCGCTACCACGCCATCATCAGAAGATGTCTGGAACACTGTTGGTACTACCAGTAATCCCGCCTCCGCCGCCTGTTCCAAACCGAACTGATCACTGTCGCCCACCCAACTTTCTTCAGGCATATGCATTCCGAAGCTACTTCTTGTAAGTGCAGAGCACTTGATGCGCTCGCGTTCTCGTCACAGCTCACTCGCTGCACACAAGAGCAACAGGGGCGGTTCCTTGGTAATGGTGCCGCTTGCGGCGTCCCACAGAGGCTTCGTAAGCGAAGTGGTTTCTATATTCATAAGCGTTCGAAACTCGTGAACCGCTGGCGCTGGTCCTACATGACCCCGTTGGTTAGAGCAAAGAAAACAATTGGTATATTTGAGGCAAAATATAAGCAATAAACCTGCAGTGGCAGCATTCATTTAGTTAGTAAAGCTCGCTGAAATGATTTTTACAATAGTAAGCGAAAAAAGCGGCCGTGCAAGAAAAAATAATTCGTTCTAAATAACGCAGAATGGCTTCATGCAGAAAAAAACTGGCGCATTCAATTTTCCACAGAAAGGCTCAGCCACACAAGAAAAAAAATGGCGCATTCGGAATTGCCCAAAAGGTCTCCAGCATACCAAATTAAAACAAGCATAATAGGCTCCATGATAATGCTTCTAGATAAGATCATTAGCGCTCATACCCCATTGCTACCGGCTTTACCATCTCCTGCGTTTGTGTCATACATACCGTCGGTAGCTATTTCACTCCTACTTAGATATTGCATGAACTAGAGCTATAACTCTGTTATACCACAATGATAGGGAGCCCTGAGTCGGCTCCTATTACATTCGACAGCACCGTCATCCCACGCGTCTTATATGTCAGATGTTGCTTCCCGGTGTCGCCCCCAAACGCCTAAACAGCCCGCATGCACCCGCTGTGTCGCATTAAGACACCAGTTTCACCAGTGCCCCCAGCACAGTGCTCCCGTACGGTGCTGATCTTGTGCTGACCCCTCTACCATCGGACCCTACCATACAGGTATGTTCCATGTTTTGGTGCATTCAATGCCTGGTGAAAAATAACCGTCTCTTGACCTTACTTGCCGCTTCCTCCCCGACAATAATGCGGTTGTGCTAAGCTGCGTTGCCACGTCGGATATCTTTGCACCAGTTCACGCAGGACACAACACGCTTTGGGCACTTCTAGGCTATCCGAGGCATCCTTCGAGCCACAGGCAATAACCTACTTCGCGGCTGTTCATCGACCCCGCCCTGCTCCAACCCCTCTACAAAAGCTCCACCATACCGCCGTCCACTCTCGCCGCCGTCCCCACTGTCGCCACCGTCCACCGTACCGCCGTCCACAGCCCAAAACCAGATGCCGAGGAAGACCGTACGTTTGGAGACCCGCCGATAATCGTCCGCTGTGCTACCACTGCGGAGAGGCCGATCACATCTGTCGTGGTTGCCCATACAAATACCCGGACTGCGTGTTTCTCCGTCGACTCACCTCGTCCTCTCCCTGGGCAACGACCACGTAAGATCTACGACTAACCTATCTCAAACCAGCCGTGGCACAGCCCGTTTCCCACCGTTCGCCGCCGCCCTACCCATACCGATCGCTGAGCGCCCCAGCATGCTGACTTCTCACGTGGAAGGTCCTCCAGCCCACACAGGGGAAATAAAAGCAGCAACTTCGGGAGGTAGAGTTCATAACGGCGGAAAAATGAAACCCCTCCATCGACGCCGCGACTCGCTGATGTCCATGATTCACCACATGCCCCGAACCCGAGGACCCAATCTAACCCTTACGTGAACTGGCCACCACGACGACAGCAAACGGTGGACGCGTACCCGACATGACCGAACCTGCCAACGAGAATACAACGAACACCGCGACGCACAGTGCCCAACCGTCAACACGCAGAAGCCGAGATACGACGCCACGATGCACCCGGAACTCGAATAAGGCAGCGTCCGACGTCATCTGTCCATCGACGGCTTTAAAGTAGTCGCCCTCATAGACACGGGAGCCGACTACTCAGTCATGAGCGGAGCCTTTGCACCTAAGCTGAAGAAATTTGACCAGAGGGACGGTCCGCACATTCGCACAGCAGGAGGGCTCCTCGTGACGCCAAGTGGAACGTGCACATCGCGCGTCACCATAGACGGCACAACGTACCCTGCGGCGTTCGTCATTTTGCCTAACTGCTACCGCGACGTAATTCTTGGAATGGACTTTTTGACGGACAATGGTGCAATAATTAATCTACAGACCAAGTTCATAACTTTTCCCTCCGATCACTCCATGACGCCGAACCGAACCCCGAACACCATGCAGCTGTAAGGATCGCCTATGATCATGTCACACTGCCACCCCACGAAAGTGTGATGATCACCGTCTACCGTGAAAATGCTGTTCCTGACGTTGACGCTATCGTAGAGCAGTGACCAAGGGTTGCTCCTTGACCGCTGTGTTTCTGTTGCAAGAGGCATTACGCGCTTTACGCAACCCCAATTTCTAGTTTTTGTCAGCAAATTTCAGCGAGGAATACCAGCATTTAAACAGGGGTGCTGAAATTGCATTCTCGAAGAAACGCAAGAAGCAAGTGATGTGATTGCGATTGCCGACTTTGAACGGCATTGAAGACGATTGCCGACTTTCGAATCCCTTCGACTTTATTCCGGCGTTACCGCAAGAAGAACTGAAGGAATTATTGGATTTGGCTGCATCGCTACGGAGAGTATTTTTCGTCGAACTGAAAACTTCGTCAGACACCTCTAGAGAAGCACCGAATAATAACCGAAGATGGAGCCCGACCTACCCGTCAGTCACCATACGCGTCTCTTTACACGAGCGGGCAGCCATCCGGACTCAAGTCTACGACATGCTCAGCGACTACATTATACAAACATCAAAAAGACCCTGGGCTGTGGCGGTTGTACTCGTGAAGAAAAAAGACGGCACATTAAGGTTTTGCGTTGACTACTGGCGACTGAACAAAATCACCAAAAAGGACTTGTACCCCCTCCCCGAATCGACGATGCCCTCGACCACCTCTGCCAAGCGAAGTACTTCTCATCAATGGATCTGAAGACCGGCTACTGGCAAATTCAAGTGGACGAGAGAGACCAGAGAAGACTGTATGTATAACACCGGCGGACTATACAAGTTCAAGGTGATGCCGTTAAGGTTGTGCAGGGCGCGAGCAACGTTTCAACGAGTAATGGACGCGGTGCTAGCTAGCCTGCAGTGGCACACCTGCCTCGTATACCTCGACGATGTTGTGGTATTCTCCCGTAGCTTTCGGCGAACACCTCAAAGGTTGCAGTCTGTACTCGAGACCATCCGTACGGCGGGGTTTAAGCTTAAGCCTGAAAAGTGCCGCTTCGCGTACGTGGAACTCAAGTTTTTGTCCATGTCGTCAACGCCGCGGGAGTCTGGCCAGATCGGGCTAAAACTTCCGCCATAGCGAACTTCCCAATACCAAAAGATAGAAGGGCGTGCGGAGATTTCTCGGACTATGCGTATACTACAGGTGCTTGGTCGCAAACTTCGCCCGCATTGCAGAGCCACTCTCCCGCTTTACGAAAGATAGCCCCCCCTTCAGCTGGGAAAATGCCCAAGAAACAGCCTTCTGCGAGCTGCAACAATGTCTGCAAAGCCCGCCTGTGCTCGCGAATTTCCGACGAAAACACCGAAACAAAAATGCACATGGACGCCAGTTATATAGGCTTGGGTGCCGTCCTCGTACGAACGCAAAGCGGGTGCGAGAAAGTAATCGCCTATGCCAGCTGTGGTCTGCCCAAGAAAGAAACTACTCAGCCTCTGAGAAAACGTGCCTCACAATTATATGGGCCATTTCAATATTCCGCCCGTACGTGTATTGAATGCCATTCAAGGTTGTGGCAGACCAGCATGCGCTGTGTTGGCTCGCTAATTTGAAGGACCCCTCTGGTCATCTTGCTAGGTGGACCTTGCACCTGCAAGAATTCGATGTTACAGTAGTCTATAAATCTGGGAGGAAACACTTCGGCACCCACTGCCTGTCCCATGCCCCCGTCGACCCACCACCACAAGACTCCGATGAAGACAGCGCGCTCTTCGGAGTCATGACTGAGAGCGACCTGGCCGCCGAGCAGAGTGCCGACCGCGATCTACGCATCATTATCGACTACCTCCAAGGATGCAACGTCGCCGTCCCCAGGGCCTTCAAACGCAACTTACCTGCATTCAGCCTAAAAAACTCCGTCCTCGTGAAGAATTTCACCATCGGAACGAGTGTGAATTATCTTCTTGTCATCCCAGCAGATCTTCTTGACGAAATTTTGGAGGCGTGCCACGACGACCCGTCTTCCAGACATCTCGGTACAGCTCGCACAATTGGGAAAATCAAGCTGAAGTACTACTGGCCCCGCCTTGTACCCGACCTCACCCACTACTTCCGGAGCTGCCGTTACTTCCAGTGACGAAACACGCCACCGAAGACACCCGCCGGACTTCTGCAGCCAATCAGCGTCCCTTCTAGGCCCTTCCAACAGATTGGAATGGATCCTTCTGGCCCGTTTCCTACATCCCGATCCGAGAAGAAGTGAGTTGTTGTAGCGGCAGACTACATGACGCGTTACGCAGAGAACACCGCTCTTCCGAGGGGGACAGCATAAGAAGTCACAAAGCTGTTCATAAGCCAAGTTGTGCTGCTACATGGAGCCCCGGAAGTCCTATTCACGGACCGCAGATCGGCCTTTACTGCGGTGCTGATGCAAGGGATATTACGCTATAGCAACACGGATGCTTCTCTGATTGTATACTGGGTCGTTCGTATTTTTATACCTTTTTATAATATTTTTTTCAATAAACGTTTTGCCTCCTGCTCGTCCTCGTTACCAGATTTGCTTTTCCGTTGATCTCCTACGTCTACAGCTGCCCTAATATGTTTCCTAAAGGGGTATTGACACAAAATTTTAAGGCGACATAACTTCGAAGATAGATTGGTGTGGACACACGTACATCATCTGCCAGATGTTAGCGGCCAATACAGCCTAGAAGATATTGAAATTCAATGTTAAAGTTTGCGAAATGCAATATAGCGGCTAGTGGAACACCTCGCACAATCCACATTTTCAGGATGCTGAGTAAGTAAATGACATCCAAACATGACACGAGTTTTCGTTGGCACTTTCCGCATTGCCGGTGCTCCTCGCCAGCTCGCCGCTCTGATAGGATGTCGGAACTTCTGCTCTTGAGCAACGAACTAACTGATCGTTGATGTCGAAGGTGCCGGGATTTTGGTGGCGCGTCGTGCAGCTGGCCCCGACCTAAGATCTACAGTGATTCAGACAGTGTATTTTTATTGCTTTTTATTGCACTCGACGCGAAAACACGCCGGGACAAGAAAGCACACAGAGCAAGCCGGACGATCATTGCGCAAGCTGCGCCCATCGACCGTGAAGAGGTGCCGGCCGGCTCAGGTAGCTCGAGTGATAGCTTCTTACTGCTGTACGAAATGAGACTCAATATACAAACAAGGCAGAACAACGAGACAGGAGTAATGATGTGATAGTGGATTGCATTGAAAACCGTCCTCTGCACCGCTTGCGAGAGCTGCAGTCGAATACACGCCTTATTGTTAAGCCTAACACCTTAACAATACAGCGCGACAGAAACAAAAACTTAAGCAAAGCACACAGACGAGCGGTGACTTCCAACTAAATTTCTAATACAGAAACAAGCCATATTATTACAAACACACATCCCCACACGAACGATGAAGCAATTTTACACGATAGGTAATCTATAACAAATGTGCCTTAAACATTACATTCAAAACAGATGCATAAACGATTAACAGCCCACACGCACTCAGAACGTGTGGGTACATTGATGCGTCAAGTTAGGTTGCTCCTTTTCGCACGTGTAGAAATTCAAGTTCCTTAGTGAACAGTTCTATAGAAGGAGCGCTGACACAATCTTTGCCTAGCCTACTGATTTGCGCAGCCTCCACAATTTCCATTGTCAAGTGGTCACAATGATGCTGAACGACCTGGCATTCATCAAAGTTTGGAGTGCAATTCTCGGTGGTGCCCTTGCAATCTGGGTAGTATATGCCTAGGTGCCCTCTCACACTTTTGTGGACGTTGTTGCTGTTTTCTCTGAGCCTTGTGTTCAGACACCCGCCCGTCTGGCCCACATACTTTTTGTCGCATGACAACGGTATCTCACAGACTACCGACGTTGTGCATGCGACAAACTTCGTTTGTGCGCGATTGAACACTTGCGGGGTTCCTGTTTCGGGAGGTAGATCTTTTCGCAAAGGGCCGCCAGTTTGCGAAGGGCTGAAAAAACTACTTGCACATCAGGGGTATTTTCTATTTTCTTTAGCCTATGGGCTTCATTATGTATGTAGAGAATCACCGCTACCTTTCTTTTGTTTTTTCCGGAATGGCCGTTGCCTCACCCTCGCTCTGGCGGTGGTTTTGTCTGAACACCCTCAAAATTCGCTCAGCCACATACGTCAGCACGTGAACAGGGTAGCCAGAGCTGCGCAGGCGTACTCTCTGTAATTTGATGCTATCTCGCATCCTGTGGGGGCATGATCTTTTTAGGGCATTGAGTAAGCACATCTTCACAATACCCCTTTTCACCAGCTTAGAGTGACCAGATGAAAATGGAAGAAGTGGCTTATTGCTGCGTGGCTCATACTGCCAACAAACGTGGTCCTAAGAAAAGTGAAGACTCAGGTCCAGAAACCTCAAAGTGTTTTCCTCCGGCATTTCGTGCGTCACCTTCAACAGGTGAAACACCTTTCGAATACTCCTAAAACCTCTGGAACGCTCTTGCCACCGGAAACCTTCACGCCATCCATGAACACTAAAAAATCGTCAACGTAACGAAGGACCTTCAGTACACTCAAGGGCCGCAATTCACCGTCTACCTTGCGCCCTTGGCTGGCCAAATACAAATCACTGAGAACAGGGGCTATACGGGAACCTATGCACACACCGTTCGTTTGTCGCATGCACAACGTCGGTAGTCTATGAGATTCCGTTGTCATGCGGCAAAACGTATGTGGGCCAGATGGGCAGGTGTCTGAACACAAGGCTCAGAGAACACAGCAACAACGTCCACAAAAGTTTGAGAGGGCAAATAGGCATGCACTGCCAAGATTGCAAGGCCACCACCGAGAAATGCACTCCAACATTTTATGAATGCCAGGTCATTCAGCATCCTTGTGACCAGTTGACAAGGGAAATTGTGGAGGCTGCGCAAATCAGTAGGCTAGGCAAAGATTGTGTCAGCGCTCCTTCTATAGAACTGTCCACTAAGGAACTTGAATTTCTACACGTGCGAAAAGGAGCAACCTAACTTGACGCATCAATGTACACACACGTTCTGAGTGCGTGTGGGCTGTTAATCATATATGCATCTGTTTTGAATGTAATGTTTCCGGCACATTTGTTATAGATTACCTATCGTGTCGAATTGCTTCATCGTAGGTGTGTGCATGCATGTTTGTAATAATATGGCTTGTTTCTGTAATAAAAATTCAGTTGGAAGTCAGCGCTCGTCCTGTGTGGCTCGCTTAAGTCTTTGTTTCTGTCGCGCTGTATTGTTAAGATGAATCATCAACTAGCCCAATACCACGACTTTGCTTAAGCCTAACACAGCTAGGGGCGAAGCCCTAGCTAGACCTGCCGGCTGCTCCCAGCGTGCGTCTCCCCACCCATTGTCTGGAGCGTTGCGCGTTCTTCTCTAGCCGCAGCGGCGGCCATTTGCACTCGTAACGACTGTGTCACGGCAGTGGTCGCTTTTGTAGCGTAAGCTACACTGGCCGATGTTGAGCACTTTCGCGTGGACCTTGAAGGCCCGTTCTACGCAAGAGCAAGAAGCATGGAATTGGTTTGAATCGAATTGGATTGAACTAAATTAACTGGCTTGTATTGGATTGGCTTTGATTGGCTTGCCTTGGCTTGTATAAGCCTGGACTTAGATTAGATTTCAATTGGATTGGATTGGATTGGATGAAGTTGGATTGTGTTGGATTGAAATCCAAACGAATTGGAGCATCGCTGTGAAGAGAATTGGGTGATCATTATCGCCGGTCTGCGCATTCCAGAGGAGCGACGTCATAGCTACGGCAGACGCACTGGCTCCAGTGCATGTCTAGCTGTCCGCCTCCGTTGCGAAGTTGGGAAGTCTGACGCTGCGCCGGAGCCACTTTATACCCGTTTCGCGTGGCTCCTGGAGAGCCGCGCTGCGCATGCGCGAGGAGCAGTGACTAGACTGGACAGGACTGGACTGGACCGGACTAGGCTTGACTTGTCTCGACTGGATTGGATTGAATTGAATTAAATTAGATTGGATTGGTTTAGAAAGCGTTTAAGCCGTAGTAAGCATGATAATCAGCTCATCCTAGACAACCAGGAAATCTAAGAATAGCCAGCTGAAGCTTAGCTCAGGCTATGTACATCCTGGCATAGCCTAGATAAGCCACTACTGATATTTTTATTAATCGGCTGACGAGATCAATACGTGGGGGCATCCCCAGAAACTGCCGGAGTCGACGGATTCGGCAGTGCAACGGTAGCTCTGCTCGGTGTTAACCGTACGACGGTCACGTGGACAGCTTTGCTTATACGAAATCCCAGAGTTTTCGCGGCACCCGCTGAAACCGAAACTGCTACTGTCCGCAATAAAAACGTCTCTAAATACACAAACGATGCACGCTGAAGTAAATGACGTTTCCACACACGATAAGTTGGTCATTTTCTCTTATCGCAACAAGAAGACAAAGATGCAAAATTTTTTGCCAGTGCCCCTTTAAATAATACGTTATCCACAAGCAGTTTTATTGAAGTCAATATGGTTATCAGTGCTCATAAAACCTTTGAGTAAAATTATATATTTTTTTAAATGCAAATAATTATTAAGTTAGAATTTGAACTCTTGATGACCAAGAAAACAAAATGCAAAAAACTGGTGGCTCTTCTAACGACCGTTGGCTTGCATCAAAACTAGATTGATATAATTTGCAAGATATCCATGATACTAAAAGTTCGTGTTCAAAAGAATCTTTGGCAGAAAACTATACTTACGTTTCCAAGTGAAGGTACTTTTCACAAACGCCCTTCTAATGCATCGTGAAATCACTTTATTGGAGGCAACATTCACAAACACCATTAAAAATTGTGCATATTCAAACGGGTTCTGATATCTCAACAGTGTAATTAAATCCAGTAGACATGCAAGACAAACATTCTCAACCTCTTTCTACCGAAAATGGTCTATTTGTCGTACACGGTTTATTTGTTGCAGCCTAAGTACTGATTCTTTGTTGAAACGCCAATCGGTGAATAATGCAAAAAAGGCTGCGTACTTACTCACTTCAGAAAGCTTAAGCACACATACTGCAAAATAGATACCCAAAAAAGAACAGTAATATTTTTAAGCTAGAAATAATACGCTCGGTGATGAGGTAGACGACAACAGTAGTGTGTGTGTGCAGCAAGGCTTCCACGAAGACGAAGTTTATAAAGAAGATGATATGGCTGCCCATTATGGAAATCGCCAGAAAAAAGAATAGCTAATAGTGATGAGTAGAAAAGAGGTGATGGGTAAGCAAGAACGAGCAGATTTGAAGGAGCAGTTATTCGGAAGGCTGCCTCCAAGATGCTGCAGCCGCGGTCTCCCGAGGTCATCGTGAGGAAGTCCGGAGGATCAGCAAGGATGCAGTAATAGCCGTGCCTATTACCCCGTCGTCGATCGTGCATTATGTCGCCGGTTCCGACTGCGTGACGTAGTGTTTTCTTGCCGATCGACCAATAGCCATCGAGAACAGGTACAGGTCAACGTCTCAGGCGTGAGTGTACCCTGCTACGTGAGACGCTTAAAATATCAGGGGCTGATTTCTAGGCTGAACTGTGTACAGTATTATTTCATGGTTTCCGTTGCTGGAATTTCTATCTTCAGGAGAGAGCTTTCTATCATCTTTTTCTTGTTACGGTAACATCCGTTTCGTTAATTCGTTGTGTGTCTGCAAAAGTTCTCCGTCTTGTACACGCTTCTCAAACTCCTGTGTTGTTGCTGCGACGCGAATCCCAAGGTCTAGCAACTAATCTCACCAAAACTTGCCTGCCTGACAGGACCTCTCCGCTATCATTTGGAAGAGGGAAACAGCTGGAAGGCGAGAATAACGGCACAGATTCGAGGCATGGCCATCGAGATGCTAGGGCAGTGCGAATGCGAAGGCAGATATGACTCTCTCCCAACTCCTTGGAGGCTGAGACTCTAACGAGCGAAAGAGACTTTCGTGTTTGAGATTTTGATTCGAGAATCGAAGTAGTGAAAAGGCTTGTTGTGAAGCAATAAATCAGGATTGAAGGGAGTAAAACTGCCGATGTGGGTGGAGGGTGGAATTGCTAAATTGAAAGCACATTGGGAAGCAGAGTCTGAAGCTGAAAAAGACGCTCAAGAAAAGGAGAAAGTAATGCTAATGGAGCACGTAGCATATCTAGAGGACCTGAAAAAAAGATTAGCTGTTGAACCAGCTTTGGCTAAAGACACACCAGCACGGAACAATGAAGTAGAGGACACTGCCGACGCAGGATGTCAGCCTCACTTTTCTACGTCAGACCTTGTGGTGCATGCATCTCGTGGAGGTTTCCGGATTAACCTTGTGCACGACAGCCCAGTCCTGCTTAAGGGGTGGTACCAAGAATCGAAGAAGCTCGCTCCCAGGAACAAAGATTAGTGCCTGAGTTGAGAAGACAACACTGAAAGGGTTGGAGCTAAGGATGCAAGAAACCACGTCGTTGCTCGTTGACTGCCCATTACCATCAAAACTGAAGGGGAAAGCACCTGCACCTACAGGCGCAGCCATCGCCCACGATAATATAACATCGTTTTTCACGGCCGCAAAGAAAATAGAGCTGGTAGGCATCAGCTCTCTGAGCTGCAATTTAACGTCCACAGACCATGCCCCAAAATTTGTACGAGCAGGGAAAAGGCGTATAGTGAAGGCGCAAGAATGTCCTCTGCCTAAGCGTCAGCACACGAGAAAGTCGAGTCGCGTCCAACTAACTCGTAAAAGCCGATACTTGGAACGGCAGCTCTGCCACAATAACTTGGGGCTTCTCAAGCTCAAATCATTGTTCCTAGCGACTTCGAGAAAGTTGTTGCAAATTGTAATAACGTGAAAGAAGCATATTGTCCGTCACAGCACGCAAATGCAGCAGTGTACACCTTGGAGACATTTCAGGCAGAAAAAAGGTCAAGACCTTCTTTTTTGGCAACAATTGGCAAAGACGGAGCGAAGGTGCGAAAAGCCAGATGCATGGCAATTGCCAAGCCGAAAGGACGCATAAATGTCAATGATGAAAATTTTCAGGATTGTCCTCTCAATATGAACAGCTTTTGGCTGCCGGAACAGAAGTAAAATAAAATAAAACATCCTTCCCATACTAGAAGCTTTCGCCATCGTTTCAACTCAGCGAGACGTCTGATCCATTTTGGGAACCAACCGTAAGGACTTATTTCACAGCACTGCACCTGAAGGACAACGTTTTTCGTGAATAATCTACAAGTTCCTGTTACCGTTCGTTTTTGTGTGGCCGGGACATTACCCATCGTGTATTTCTTTTTTGAAACTGTGTTGCGTATACCCAACATCTTCCTTACGTTGGTAGCCTTGTGATGAGGTAGAAAACCATAGTAGTGTGTGTGTGTGTGCGGCAAGGCTTCCATGAACAGGAAGTCTATAACGAAGATGAGGTGGCAGACCATGGACAATCGCCATTAGAGGGTATCGTCAGAAGAAAGGACAAGAAGTGATCGTTACGGGAGAGGACCAAAGAATGGATTCGAAGGAGCCGTTGTACGGAAGGTTGCCTGCAAGATGCGGTAGCAGTAGTCTCCCGAGGCCATCATCAGGATGCCCAAAGCCCCAGCAAGGATGCAGCGACAACCATACCCATTACTCGTTCGTCGCCTGTGCATTAAATCACCGTCTTCGACGGTGTGACACTGTCTTCTTCCTGCCGATCGACCAACAGCCGCTGAGAACCGGGACTGGCCAACGGCTCAACCATGATTGTGCTCTACCACGGGAGACTCTTAACCTATCTCGGGCAGGTTTCTAGACTGACCTGTATTCTGGTATATTATCTTTGTTGCCCTTGCATAAGATTATATCCTTTGGAGAGAGTTTAGTTTTCTTTTTTATTCTCACTGTAGCGTCCGTTTCATCACCTCGTCCTCTATCAGTAAAATTTTTTGCCGTCTTGTACACCCTTCTGAAGCTCCTGTCTCGTGCTACGCGAAGTTCGAGGTCTAGCTACAAAGACCACCACAGCTCTAAAAATCCACAAAAACGTAATTTTAACTCCTTCTATGTAAATCAGCTCCATCACTTCCCAAGCCGAACTCGCTCATTGGCTTCATTTTTTTAACTCAGAAAAGAGTGAGCACTTGTAATGTGCTTATTTAGGAATTTTTTGTGACAGAATAAAATCCCGTTCTTGTAAGAACGACGATAGTTGAACGCGATCCTTTCTTGTGGAAGAAAATCAAATTAAAAAGTGCCAAAAGCGAAGCCACGCGGAACAAACTCAAATCGTGAACAATCCAAGCGCAAAAATGCCTAATGGCGAAGTTCCAGCGTCCATTATGAAAATGCGAAATGCCGGCGAGTCACAGTCCAAACTCGACAACTGGAAAGGAAACCCTCAAGTGAAACCTGAGTGTTTCGTTTGCTCAGCAGTTCTTTTCGCCACGCATATTTGATGTACTCAAAACTGCCGAGTGTGCATTTGATTTCATTTCCATTGCATTACATGCTTGAAATTTGTGCTGTCTGATAGATGTCGGATTGATGTACGCGACATTCGAGTCCGATCGCGGGAAGCGCTTTTAAATTGTGTCGTGAATATTCCCATCATTATGCGCTTTCCCCTTTTGTACAGTTCGCTCTCCTGCATGCCTTCTGCTTACGACACAGTAATCAGGCAGACGATTAAAAGTTCGGTTATTATATGTAAGTATTTAGCTATTTTTTCTGAAATCGAATGCCGTTAAGGCTGCCACCTTGTGGAAAGCACGAAATTGCCAAAATTGACCTACAATGTTAAAATAATAATATAAGCCGAAACATTGATCTAACTGTGCTGCTTTGGACGAAAGCATGCAGAATCATAATGCAGCCACTTATGTTGGGTATTTCTCTCTTCTGAGTAAATAACAATACAGGGGAAGGAGGCCACCGCGGAAACAAATCAAATAAAACTCTAACAGCAACCCCCATTTACACGTTTCTTTCAGCGGTCGGCGGCATTTTCTGTCGTTATGTTGCGTTGCACACCAGACATTCTGTAAACGAAATCTTACATCTAGGCTTCCCATTTGCTTGATAGTCAAACAATAATCAATGCTGTGTAGCTTTTATTTCCGTGTACCTCTTAAGAGCGCAGTACATTTTTTTGTCAACATCAAACATGTTCAACAATCACATATGTATCTATCATTTCTCTTCAAGTTCATGAACGTAGACGATGAAGTGTGGACTGAGTATGGAAACTACACGCCGGCTCCAAATTGCAAGATCGACAAAGTTATGACGGTCTTTCAGAATAATGCATTCCAGTTCAAAAGGCGCACCGGACCAGACGTTCATGAGTAAATACATCAATATATACACGTACTTAGAAATTCACGCTATTTTTTCAGCTAAGCTGATGCGGCTTTTTATTTGCAGGGACATTGTGGTGCTCAACGCCACAATAAATGCTCCAACAGGGAAGCCCGGCGAACAAATGAATGTGACCAACCCAGGTATCGTATCTTCGTGTATTCAGACTGTCACTATCTAGGGGAAGTTATTTCTTTGGAAGTCCATTATGGTACCTGATCCATTTTTAAAGTTGTATGGGAGTTCATGGAATATGAAAAGATATGGTCGACAATTTTATTTGAAAGTTCCAACAAATATACCTGAGAAATTCGAGTTCTCAACAGTGTTTATAGTTGAGGTCAATAATTTCTTTTCTGATACGTTGCTTTCAAATATAGGCGCTGTGGTTATTTCTTATAATATCTTGCGTCTCGTCTAGATACCCCAAGCACGTGATCTCGTGTGAACGACGTAGGCTTTCCTTCTTATAAGCGTAGTCCGCTATCACGAGTGTGTTCCTGCTTCCTAAGTATCCACTGCATTTGTTTAACACACAGCAGTAACCTTGACGTGTGCACCACACCGGGCCTAACTTAGGACGCAATACAGTACTGACAAATTGAAGTTCAATGACTACTTTTGTCAGTGATCTTCAGTTTAAATTCGAGGCCTTCAAGTTAAATATAAGTTTTAAGGGCCAAGGTGTAAGCCTACAATTAGGCAAGCTGGAAGCTTAATTTATTTCTACCAAGCCTGGTCATACTACGCGTATGTTGCGCCTGGGGTATCTGTTAAGCCTAACATATGGCCTTCCGAATGACAGTGTTGCCCTCCCTTTGCTCTGCTTGGAATAAGCCCCAGGTGGCTACAAACAATAAAATACGGGTGGCCTCAAGGAGAGACTTCAGTTTCTTCTTTTTCTATGCCGCACTGCATGAGTGCGGTTTTATCAAAGGCTGGCTTTTTGAACAAAAACGGACAAAAAGAGGACATTGACCCTCTAAAAAGGCGACGACAAAACAGAGAGGTAAAAACCGCTGATATAAAACGGAGCCGAAAAAGGAAAATGAGGTAGCTACCGGAAAAAAATCTAAACGTGCGAAAAAGAGTGTAAGTACTACAGATCCAGCAAACAAGAAAAGAATGAATGGCAGAAATACCGAAGGACAAAAGCGCACCCACGAAGCTTCGGAACAATGTAAAATCACACTCTCTAAAAAAAACTATTCATCAAAAATTCTTGATTGATGAGCAGGAGAAATATTTGAAAGCAGAAGCAGGTGTTGGAGCATAATAATCGAATGTTTAGTGGAAAGTTACGAGTTTTAGAGGAACTGAAGCCTACAGCGAAGACAATACCAACACAGAAGACGCCAGAAAAGTAAATAAAAGGTGAGCAGCCTTCATTGGGAAATTTAAATCTAATAGCTTCGCCCAAGCAGCAGTGGCCCCAACGGTATACCAAGGCAGCTAGGCACCTAATAAACCTGTTTGGACTAACAATAAGGGCATTCTTTATGAGAATAGATCAGGTTGTACCAACAAAGAACACCTTGGAGGATTGGCTAGAAAGTAGAATATAATAATGCCGCGAACCATACATTGGGTTTGTATATTTGTGTTTTGCTTTTACCGCCCGGCTGCGCCGGTCTGTGTTATCTCTGCGCCAAGGGAAGCGCGTGTTCCATTCCACCAGATGTCGCGAAGACAAGGACGATGCAGTTGTCTTGAATGAGAAACACGTTTATTGGAGCGAACTTGTGCTCCCCTAACAAATCAAAAGAATACTAAGGCGGCGAAGCAGCGGTCAACAAAGAGACTTGCGTCGGCGAGTGTCGTCGAATCGAATGCCCCGGCGTCTGCTCTGCAGGCTTTTTATCTTTCGGTGCGCGTGGTTCTGGAACCGTCGATTCGCATCGAGATCATTGTAGATGCAAGAAGATTTTAAGTGTGAATACACTTTATAAGCGCCCCAAACCATCCACCGCCGGCGTCGGCGGCGTCGGCGGCGTCCGCAGTGCTCCTCTATAAAGAAAAACAGCATCCGGCGCCAGGTTTCGATCCGCGGACTTTGCGGCCGCAGCGCGACGCTCTACCGATCAAGCCACGGACGCGACGGTGATATCAGTGTTGACGCGCCTTATATCTTTAACGCATTCAAACTACGTCGTCAGCGGCGTGCGTTGGCGACTCAGCGGCGTTATAGCGGCTTGATAACTGCGTGGTGTACACGTGATACTACAAACCCGATGGAAGAGATGGAAGAGAAGGCGGCGAGGCGGTGGGCTGCGGGGGCCGAGCGCAAGCGCCGCAAGCGGGCCGACAACCGTGCATTCGCACTTTCACATTCTCCCCCTCGGGGAAATGCGGGGGAGTTTTTTTTCCGGGATGTTCACGTTAGATCGGAATGCTCTCCCTATCAGAACAGATAACACATGCGGCACAGAAAGAAAGAATGGAACACGCGCTTCCCTTGGCGCAGAGATAACACAGACCGGCGCAGCCGGGCGGTAAAAGCAAAACACAAATAAACAAACCCAATGTATGGTTCGCGGCAATATATTTCAGTAACCCCTCGTTTTAACGAAACCGTTTACTCGATTTATTGCTTTATTCAAAATTTCTTCTGGTCCCAACCCAAACGCATGCAGTTTTGGCCGCATTACTCGAAGCGCGCGAACAGGTTGACCCTCTGAGAGCGAAGTGGTGAGCGGAAGCGTCACCGAGTGGCGGCAACCCAGAGGTAACTCGTTCTGTCATCATGGCGGGTCAACGCAAGCTGGCGTCTTCCAGGTGATTTTCTCAAGCCACTCATGCTTGATTTGCGGTATATGACTATAAACAAACTACCCAAATCCGTGGTATGGCAACTGAATTTTGTTCCTAAAAAAGTACCCAAATCTATGGTATGGTAACTGAATTTTGTTCTTAGACAATGCCCTGGACGCTATGTTGTGTGAACACTGACACTCGAACCATAGAAGCAGCACTGCCATCGACAACGCGGTCCCGACAAACTCTTAATTTTCAAGCTTCAAGGCCTCACACAAGGGGAAAAAATTCCCAGTGACGTGAACAATCCAATCAGAGCTGATTTTTCTAATTAACAATTGTCCCAACCACGCGAAGATCGACAAACGTAGGGAGCTCGCTTTAGTGCCCCCTATGGATCAGGGTATCATTGAAACCACCCGGAAGATGTACCGCAATGCTCTTTTGCAGCGCATCACACGGCGTACAACACCAAAAAGATGAACACCATCGATTTGCTCAGTGCGAACCATTTTCTCAACTTTTTTTGAAAGAAACTCGCACTTTGAAAGGTCGCGAACTGCTTTGGGCACACCGGCTTTTTCCGCGCCTTTGTCATCGACCCTAACGGCAACCATCCTGACAATGACAGGACAGGCAGTGATCTACACGAGGCTGTACATAAAGTTGCTTACCAACATGTAGAAGGTCACTTCGAGACGCTTGCGTTGGCCGACGCTGCAGGTCCCGTGGTCGCACCAGCGATGGATGCGGGCATAATTTACACTTGGCGCCCCCGACGGGGCCGAAGAGCCACGGGAAAGGGTAACTATTGCGCAGACGCGGGAGTTCCTACGCTTGGTTTGAAGTGAAGTTAAATGGATTGGCGGCGACCACAGCCTCTTGCACTGCATAGTGAAATTGGAGCACGGGTTGCTCGCGCCCGGCAAGAACGTTGAACAGCCAAAACTCACTCCAATTTTTCACCTGAACAAAAATTGTGCGTCACAAAATATATTGATTTGGTTCCTTGCAGGTCTGGCGCGATTAAAGATCAACTTTTTATTTTTTCTCGAATGGTCTCTTAGATAAAAATACCGCTTATAACGATTTTTTGTCGCCGTTTTGTTGGATTTGTTATAACGAGGGATACTGTATATAAGGCAGAGGCAACAAAGGCAGTGTGGATTTATTCCACCCACTCGCAGTAATGTCAGTAGGGTATAGATTCGTGATACCGGGGAAAACTTCATAACTTCAAGCCTGGATGGAACCAAATGAAGTCCTTCTAGGACTCCAAAATGGAATTGGCAAGACAGATGCTTATATGATCGACACCCGCCGCGATGGCTCAGTGGCTGAGGCGTTCCGTTGCTGAGCACGTGGCAGCGAGTTAAATTCGCGGATGTGACGGCCGCTTTTCTGATGAAGGAGAAAAGCAAGAACGCCCGTGGGTACGAGATTTTGGCGCACGTTAATGATCCCCGGTGGTAAAATTAATCCGGAGCCCTACACTAAGGCCCTCATTATCACCTGCGTTGCGTCGGCGCATTAAAACCCTACAATCAGCTTAGACGATAGACTTTTCGTAACAATGCTTTTTATTGTAATTGCGGGAGCTCACAATGCACCATTTTTGATTACGTTCTTGGGCATTAAAAGGGCATATCACAACGTAAGCAAGGAACTGCTGTGGAGGCAGCTGAAACAGCGTGGTTAAGAAGGCGAGGTAATACAGTTTCTTATAGCAATCCATAATATAATGTACTCCATTGGACATGAGAAAGACAAAAGGGCGCAGAGCACGTTAGCACCCATCAGTGACTGAAACAAGGCTTTCCTTAGAGCCCAATACTGTTTATTTTTTACATGGCAGGATTCGAAAATAAACTGGAAGAGAATCAAATAAGGATCAATGTGGCTCATAATTAGTAAGGCAAACTGGCTCAACATCGTATTCGGTTTATGTTATACAAAGACAACATTGTGCTTTTTGCTGATAACAGACCGGCATGCTACGGCTCATAAATAATAGTGGACAGAAAGCAAGTCACCTTGGGTTAATTTAACTGTGAAAAATCTAGAAATATGGTTTTCATTGACACGAGCACTGACGCAGTGTCAATCCACATTGGCGAATTACGCCGAATAAAAGAATATACATATTTGGGAGTGTAGAAAGGTATGAGAACAATTGTTTAAGGACTCACGGCGAGCAAGTAAAGAATAAAGTAATGGAAAACACAGCTATAAAAAGCATAGAGCTCTATAGGGGTATAAGAAACATTGTAACGTGGCGGCAGAGCCAATAACTCGAACGATGGATGAAGGATGAGCAACAATCTATTTACAGAATTTGGAATCCGGCCATAACCGCGCGCGCTGGGACCCAGCCACTTCTTCGTCGCCCTCGTCGTCTTCTCTGATGAGCTGGGGCTGTATGGGGCATTGGCCGCCTAGGTGTCCCGTGACAATATAAACGAGAGGGATGAGTCTGAAAGGAATACTGGTTAATGCCCTCCCATTCACAAATATATAACTCTGCTTAAAATCAGATGATGTGTCAGGCCTTGAAGTCAACCTGAGAACAGCAAGGCCGTTTGGCCTCAGGAGTGCTGGGTAACAAAACTAACAAAGCAGTGAAGGGAAATATGGCATAGGCGACGTTTGATGTTCGAGAAGACCAGAGTATCATATGCTTCGAGGGGAGGTTGAGCGCAATTGATCAAGGCAGGGGGACAGCTAAAGTTGTTAGGTACGAAAAGCGAAGACGAGAAGCAATTAAAGAAGACTGGAACGCTAACGATGAAATATGGAGTAAGTAAGAGGGAACAATTTTATTTGTTAAATAGATTGCGTTATTCGAACGATGTGGTGGCACCCTGTTCACAGGTTCCATATGCTTCCAAGGCCGCCTAGCCCCTGTGGATCAGTCCAAGCTGGTCTTCCGATGAAACACGGAAAGAACAGTGGAAAATCAGACAGCAAAAAACGAAGCAGGGTAGATAAAACCAAATACATGGAGAAAAAATTGTGGTATAAAACATGGTTACAGATGTACATAGCAGAGAAATTCGATATCACAAAAAAAAAGTTTTCACGGGAATTATAAGGGCAGTAATCGGCTTTTTGAGGCTGGAGCAGGTTGCTTGACAATTCAGAGCTTTGTGGAGACTGTTCAGACTGAGGCGCCAGCCACGTGAGTTCAGGACTTAAGCGCCAGCACGTAAGTTGTGTCTCGGCAGCCACGATGCTCACATTCTTCCACCCAGATCTCAGATGTGTTGGGAGAATCTCATGTAAGAGAAAAGCCTTATAACCACTATGCTAAACTTATGTATTTAAGAGGCACTGGATGACACCGTAGCCACTGCCGAAAAGGGATACACTATCGGATTATTGCCTTTATAGTCGTTCACTTGTTCATGATTTCACTTGAATGCCATGTCTAAATATTGGTGGTCTGTTCGCACACGATATACTGAGATCAGTTTTTGTGGACGTGTTGTCTTTTGGAGTATTTCGAGTGCACTTATGAGGACCATATTTTGGGACTGTCCACCTCAAGAACTGTGTGCATGGTGTGGTGGACCGCGAATAGACATTTTTCATTTGGAAAATGCTCAAGCGTGGGGACATGTGGTGCAACAAAATCGCAAGCCAAGAAAACATAACCATAAGAGGAGTATGCACGAAATAGATCAGAAAAATCACAAAGAAGACGACACAAGACATGTATCACCAGAGAGATCGACACCAGTTACGGCACCGAGCCGGTCGAAGTCGTAGCACAAGCTTCTCTGGCCGCCGGCCAATTGGGAGCCGCCAGCAACTGCGGCCGGTGGCAAAGCCGAGTCCGAAAGAGAAAACTGACCGAGAAGAGATTCGGAGTGGGAGCGCCACCGGGATGCCCCTGGTAGGGCGATAGGACCCGTTCCCTGCCCCAATATATATAAATTAGTTTGGTGCCAGCTTCATCCACCGTCAGCACCACTATCACCAGCACCAGCGCATCCCACAATCAATCACCATCAGGGGTGCCTGGCCATGTCAGCAGGCCACGCACCACAGGATATCAAATACGGCTGAGCGCTGGGCGGTCGCACGTCTACGAACCTCTTTCCAGTTCCGGCTGGGCTAACGCACATGAATATATGAAAGAGAGCCACAGCACATAACCGCGTCCACGGATCCCTTTCCTACAATTCGTGACCCGGACGTGATACCCGGCCAGCGGCACATCGACATGGCGAAGTGGGGGTACCCGCCGATACAGGTGTTCGTCGCAAGCCACCTCACAGGTGACTAGTTTACGTTTGAGGCCACCTTATCACCGAAAAACGTCACCATTCAGCCGCTCAAGAACTCCATCCTCTGGGAGACGCTCCCGCTGGAGCTCTGCTGCGTCCTCGCCCTGCCACCACCCAGCAAGACCCCCTACGATGACCTTCGGGCTGCCATGCTCGCGCACTGCGGCTTCGGGGAAGTCTTCTTTTGGCCTGCAGCAGATAAGTTACCCACCCGGTCGCGCATGCTTCGACACCGCAGATCGTACCTTTTGCACCAACAGCGTCGTTTCTTGCTACGTCTGTCGCCATCGTAGACTCCACCACCACCGTGGCAACAACACCTTCAGCGACAAGACCTGAGCCTGAAGACATTGCGCGCTCACGGACCACCTCCCGCCTCGCCCTATTCTGCCACTCCACGCGAAGCCAAGAGTGACCAGGGCAATAGCAAGGCGGCGACCTCACTTCCTCCTCGGCTGACGGCGCCACCCTATGACCTCTCCATCGCTGCTCCCTAAGTGCCATACTACGCGGCAAATAAAGTAAACCACGAATGAGATGCACATGAACGCACCCACCATCTGCCGTTAAGACATTGCGTGTCCCATTCTGGTGAAGCGGCAGCAACATGGTGACTCTTCCAGGCCCGATGCTCTCAGATGCCACAACATTCTGGACAAAGCTGCCATTCTTCTGCGTAACCTCCCGACAACCACAAACCATGTGGGATAGCGAACCCTGAGCGAGTGAGGGTAGACGCCCCAAAACTTGCGACGCACGAAGCTCTGGCAGTACGATATAGTCAGAACCTCGAAAATGTCATTCGTCGTCCTCCTGCTCGCTATCCAACTGATGCACTTGCATCTGGTCCTTCGCCAAACAACGCTGTATCTTAAGGCCCGAGTCAGGGCAGCTACCCGCGAACGCACAAACTCCATGCACCCTGCTCCCTCCTCGTCACTCCATAGAAACGCAACCCTTCCACGACTGCCTGGACGTCACTACCTCTGTGCAGGCGATTTTTCGTCCGTCCTCATCGACAACGATTGCTTCAAGTTCGGAGGGCATTCAGCACTCTTCCCCGTGACTCGCCTACCTTGACCCAACATTACCAGCGTCACTTCAAGCTACCACGATGGTCAATGGCCCATCAGTCACCCATTCTTAGACGAACACGGCGGAGACGGCGACAGTTACGGCGGACACGTGATCGTACTCAGGGCAACGAGAAAGCTGCATACATGGCGGAACTGCCCTCCTTGGCAGGTGTTGTGGCTCCGACAGTGCACTCGAACTTTGGGGGACATCACGCTCATCTGTGGACACTGCTAGCAGCTTTTACCCCTTGCGACACTACTTTCCACTTGCGACCACTGCCCCACTCCCAGCCAAGGGCACCTGAGAATAAGCGACGCTACGTAGGCCCACAACAGACTGACCAAGGCTGCTTTCATAGTTTACTCACGATTTGACCAGGACTATCTAAGGACCCTTACCATGGATATGCCAAGGTTATTATCTGTACATAGCTTGTACTTCTGTTGCTGTGTTAACGCGCTACACGCTGGAGAAAAGGGGGAGCAAAGTAGTGACGCCAGCTTCATTCACTGTCACCACCACTATCATCGTCAACACTAAATCCGAAATCATTTTAGCGGTGCCTAGCCATGTCAACAGGTCACGCACCACAGGAGATCGAACACGGCTTAGTGCCTGGGTGGTCGCATGTGTTCGCCCCTCGGTCTAGTTCCGGCCGGCCCAACGCACCTGAATAAATGTAGGAGAGCCACAGCGCATAACCGAGTCCACAGCTCCCTTTCCTACAATATATATATATATATATATATATATATATATAATATATATATATATATATATATATATATATATATATATATATTTTTTTTTTTTTTTTTTTTTCCCGACTCCGGCGATTTTTTCCGACTCCTCCTGCATTGCAACGAAACGCCATTACCTCATCTGGCGCTTTAAACCACCTTCAAACATTTGAATGGCCTGGCAATACGAAATGAATATTTGATGTGTGTAGTCACAGAATCGTTTGCCCCGAAAATTTCTTCCCTGCAGAATGCATTAGGACGGTTCCAGCACTGAAGAAATGCCAGTGTCTTACGCCAAACGTGCGACCAAGTTATACGATTCAAGCCGGTCGGTCAACCAACGACCCGGTGCCTTTCCCGCGTTGATCAAGGGGCTGCAGCATTTATAAGGTCTCTCAGCCTCAATGAGATAAGCAGACTGTTTCGTCTTAACGTCACTAGCACAGAATAATCTTCTCTGATCTACCATGTTCTGGATGTAAATCGATGGTTCCAGAAACACTCGCGCCGAAAGATAAAAGCCTGCAGAGCAGACGCTACGGCATTCCGTTCGTCGACGCTCACCCCCACACGTCACTTTTTTGACTGCTGCTTCGCCGCCTGTGTAAGTCTTTGGGTTGTTAGGGGAGCACAAGTTCGCTCCAATAAACGTGTTTTCCTTCAAGACAACTGCGTCGTCTTTGGCTTCGTGACAATATAATTCATTGCTGAACTCCAGAGAGAATTCGCTGCCTAGATAGCTGAGTTGGAACAGCTCCGCACGCGTATGTGGACGTCGTCGTTTGGAATGCCGTTTCCGATCACGGCTTATTCTGTCTCGACTTTCATTTCCGTATTTTTGATAACGAAAAAAAAGGAATCCCACACTAGCCGGTGAGTGTTGAAGGTAGTGAACCTGTATTCAACCTTAACTACCATCACGAAGGTTAAGTATCTGATTGCAGCCGATTTTCTTCTTCTTCGCTGCGGAAACGGCCATTGGCCGTCATTGTTGCTTGAAGTATTGCCTTCTTTCATTTTTCGGAAGTGATAATATTTCGACACCACCTTGGAAGAGCATGCGCTATGACCTGCCTTTCTCGTTCCGAGCAGGTGTTGCCACGAATACGGCGAGCGCTGGACTTTTTTGGCCAATCTTGGCCTATCCTCGTATAGTGTTATGCTTGAATTGTTAAAAGTTAGCCGGGGCCGGTGGGCGGTAACCGCGAGGCAAGCACATAACAGCGCCCGGCATTCGTGTTTTTTTTAAATACCGTGCTGTAGCAGCAGTCCTGGCCAATGTCGCTAAGTGAGTATGGTTTGCTTGATGAACGTGCAGCGGGTACGCTGGGTGGTCCTAGCGAAGCGCACACACACACGAGGGCTAGGTATTTCTTTGGTTGTGGTAACTGCTTGGAGATCGCCGCAATGTCCACCGTAACTTACGGTTGCTCCGCAATTTCTTGCTAATTATAACTGCGGATGAAAGAAGTACAATTTGCCACATAGCTTCACTGCTAAAACTGACATTTACCTCAATGGGCGCTATAAAGCACCTTCAAGTAGCCCAATATCACTATACATAAAACTGCATGTTCATTGTGTGTTCGGCTAGAATCCCCCGTCCCAGATATTTCTGCCCAAAGTATTTATTATTGCAATTAAAACCAGTTAGTTTCTTTGCCCCTACTCCTCACTAAGGAAGCTTAAATGTGACTCAAAATTGTGACATTCCTGAGTACTATGAAAAGCTCGTTTCTACGAAGGGCATTTTGTGCACGGGACCTTAAGTTTAGAAATACAATCCTTTGTACTTTCTAAAATTCATTGCGATTTTCACTAAAAAAACTCTTTATTAGCTCAATTTCATTTCTCTTTGTTTAGATGGCCAGTCCTGGACAGAAATTTTAAAAGCCATTCATGATGGTGAGGTGTGCGCAGTGTTTATTACTGTATACCCGGAAGAAGGTAAGAGCAGAACACCCAGAAACGTCGGGCACACTTTTTAGGAGACAAAGTAGCAAGTACAATACTGAGGAAAAAAGAATTGCACTTTTGAATAGTGGAATAATTCAGTGTTGTTAGACGGTGTGTTACGCTATAAGATATTATTCATAAAGTAACCTTATCCAAAAGAAAGGTTTTATTCGTACATGTAAAAACAAAACTTACAACAGCACTTTTATGAAATATTGTGCCGTATGTATTTTTGAGATTCTCCCAACAATACATCGGAAAGCAATAAATAAAAAGACAAATTGTCAAATATTTTGTAGCTCCACCAGACGAAGAAATATGTTAATACAATTAACGAAGGAACAACTATCTGTATTAGGACAAATATGTAAACAAAGAAGCTGTCATGTATGGATTTCTTGCTCAAGTCTTGCTCAAGTTTGAGCAAATATTGTTGAAGATCAAGAACTTTTGAGAACATTGAAAAGTATCTGTGAGTAAAAACGCTTACCAACTAAGCTATGCTACAAACGATTGTGTTAAACTGTCGCAAAACACCCGTTTGTGCCGAATTAGGCGCACATTGAAGAATCTCAGCTGTTCCAAAAATGTGTAGCTACTTGAGTCACAAGCAACCCGATGGAGATACAGCTGCTGTATCGGCGAACTTGCCTATGTGTAGAAGAAGCAAAAAATGTTAGCATGTATTTTTAGGGAAATAATCTAAAATCTAGCGATAAAGGCATTGTCAGCAAAGCAGAACTAGAGTCACTAAGTCAGCACCTGAACCGGAAAAGCAGGCAAGCAAGCCGTCAAAGCACTTAAAAAACCTACAAGAATTTTACGAACATCACATTATTATTAGTAGAAATTGCCGGCTTGAAACAGTAATTATTATAATGAGAGTCGATTTCACGTCACATAATATGGAGGGTGGGCATACTCTCTTTGCCGGATAACTATACAAATAAATCCATCCACCAATCGGTGAAAAAGCCGGGAATAACCTGCGCAGTGCCATATATTTAAAGATTTTCAGCCTCAATGCAGAAGCATAGGCCTGTATTTTTGTAATTTTTGGTTCCGGATGAGCGACGCTTTTTATTAGTCTTAATAAAGATCAATGGAATTTTATGTGATATTTACACACGAACCTAATTCGAAAGGTATAACTTTGTTATCGGTTCAGCAGACCGGTTTGATCCTAGCGGGTATACGTAAAATGGGTGTCCGTTTCAAATTCCCTCTATCATGCAGGGATACTCATACGCTAACACGCCATCTACCGTTACGCAGGCTTATCACAGCACATTCAATATGCCAGATATGTATAGTAGAATACAAGCTGGCACTATTGTTGTAAAAAGACACTAAAAAGGATGTTTCGTGGCACCTAAGGGTCCCTTCTTCGCAATAAAGAGAGGCTGTAAAAGAGAGCAACGTTTCATAAATTCGGTGACGCACAGTGCGCATGTACATCTCAGAAACATTACCCCGCTACCAGCTAATCGTGTTTGTGGTTGGTTGAATGTGGAGGCTTTTTAAAAGTAGTCGTGTCGATAGGCGCTTCTCCTTAATATTTATGCTTGCAGAATCCAATTCGATGACGTGGTTAGTAGTCTAGGGATGATCCGCCAAGGTATTCAAGCTTGGGTTGCCTTTTTGCACCAGTATGGTGCTGCTGAATTCTGCTTTCAATTTTTTTTTAAGTTTAAGTATGTAGGATGCATCGCACGCTATGCAGGCTGCCTTGTAGATAACCCTTGGAAATTTGAGTTAAAAAAATACTTCACACGTACCACCTTCAGCTCAAGGGGGATGGGTAGTGTAAATAGGTATTGAAATATGTCTGTAGCTAACTTTGTTGCCTTTGAGCTATCAACCTTGATTTCGTAGGGTTTGTAAACTAAATATTTACCGACACCATGCAACCTTTTATGAAGAAAAAACAAAGTTTATAAAATAAGTATTTTAGAGTGCTTTACTCTATGTCCGGATTTAGGAAGATTTTCAGAAATATTTTTACACGCACTGAGCTGAAACATTTTCAAAATGTGCTAAATGTCTTATGCTTTCTTGCGAACCTCAAAAATAGTAGTGGCAACAAAATTGACGCATCATAAACACAAATAAAAGTATTTTAGACACAAAAAGGAATAAAACAGGTTTTGGTTCGAACACGCTTATTCGGGTTCAAAATGCTTATCTTTATTTGATAAAATCTTCCTAAAAATATTTCGGTAACACAAATAGTTGAAGAGAAAGTTCCTTTTCGCAGCAGAATTGGTGTTTTGAGAAATCCCAGTAGATATGTTTCCTTCCATTTTTTTTAATCATAGCTTATTTGGCATACACTGAGAAACGTGTCACAGTTATACCAGCGTAGCCTACTTCCGGAATGAAAGAGGACTTATTTGTAGAACAAAAAAGGAATTACATTAGCGCAAACCGAATAACAGCCTACTGACCTGATGTTAACAAACAATTCACAATGCATGCGCAATGTTATTTCAACTAACACAGTGTCATTCCTGCAAATAAGAAAATACTGGACAATTCAAGTAACGATGCACAATATTTGGATACAATTATAAAAATACACATTTATACCCGTTTTTGAAGCAGAAATTAAATTGTTTGTCAGAAAACTTGCAGTGACAAGTCGGAGCCTCATGTGGGTGCATTGAGCGCCAATGGGAAATGATTTCTCCTGTGCATGTGAGGATGCAACTTCGTGGAGACGTTCTTGAAGAATTTCAGAATATTTTACCACTGTAATAATATATCAATTAGTAATGATTGTAGATGTCTGTTTCTACGAATTTCGGTGAATTGGAGGAGGTTAGCAGGGCCATAGTGTTGAAGTGCTCGGAGATGGGGACCGAATTCATGAAGTCGAGCCATGTGTCATCGACGAAGGGAAACGAACAGTTTATATACAACTATATACATTAGTATAACTGGGTACCTGAGTAATAAAAATTGGAAAAATTCGAAATTCAGATAGACGCTAGCTCTAAGTGCATCCAAGTCACTCGAGCTTTCCAACTCCGTCTAACTCTCCAATCCTCGGAGTGTACATAAACAACTCAAGAAACGATGCCCGGGACTCTGTTTCCGCCGCAGGACCCGTCTAGTTGCCCGGTACACAGCTGTACTCTAAACTTCCGAAGCGATCCCAAAGTCTATCTCTCGTTTAAGGGGCTCAATATTCAAAACCTATCTTCAGCGGTCGAGACGCCTTGTCTGGCCGGGAACTGCCCAGCTCAGACATCAGACAAAAACGCTTTCTAACAGTCTAGTTCGGCTTTATAACACCTCGGTATTACGGCCTTTCGGGAACGCCGCTGTAGCTTCTGTACGCGCCAAAGGAAGGACCCAAATTTATATAGACAGCTGTCACTACGCCATCTTCGGAATATTCAAAAAGGCGCCACCACGTTTCAAGTCAAAAGCTGGCGCGCAGCCGAGCAAGCGCGAGGCGGCGAATACACATGCTTCCGAAGGGTGAGATGAAAAGGGGCGGCTGTGGCCGTGCCGACGAAGGACCGTGACAATGCTAGCTCGCGGACAAGCCGCCGCGCCAAGCGGTCAGGTGACAGTCACTACCCCTCTGTTGTCCGCTATGTCAACAATTCTGGGAACTTGGCAGGCCCGTCAGCATTCCTAAAAGGGATTATTCTCGCAGCATTCCTCCGTCCAGGTATGTCGTCTCACGAAGGCGCCGCGTCTAATTGACGACGACAACGGCGTAGTGTCGGAAAGGCTGTGCCGCCAGACCTAGCAACGGGTACCTTTCCTTTGACCCGAGTGGCTGGGGCGGCTGGCGGCCGAACTCATGAGGGGACGTTACAAATCCCTCCTTTGAGATGGTTACTGGACCGCTTGGTTTAGTAAATCCGAATTGAATTTAAAAGGGCCACATGATTTATGTACCTCTCAGCAAAAACAGCAAAAAAACACCTGGAAGTGGCTAGGTATAACCGAAGATGAGCTCCATACCATTTCGGCTGTTCAGTTAATCCGAACTCTCTACGAACAAAATCTATTTACTAGCCCTTCAAAAGAGACGGAATGCTTTAGCAAACCCAAAACACAAAAATGCTAAAGACACTAAAGGGGAGAGAAAAGATATTGGGCAGTGTCTGCGGGGCGCATAAACGCCACAAACAATACAACTCAACCTATAACAGTGATGCTCGCTATAACTACAAACACGCACAATCATTCCAGCACTCAACAAACAGAACAAAAAGAAAAAACCGTTGCTAAGAACAAGGGCACTTTTGCAGCCAACAAAAGAAAATGTCACGAAGGTTTGACTTGTCACTATGCGCACGCGCAAATCTCCTTGATGGCATTGCATAACATTCTTTCGAGAATGTTCAGCTGTGCTTCATCTCACTTGCGGTGCAAAGAAAGCTCAGTTCGGTGCACGGATGGAGAAACCAAAGCATCACGTCGCCCACAAACACTGCACACACCACCGTAAAAAAGGACGGGCGAACGAGAACGTTCACGTGCGTCGTGGTGGTGTTAAGGCTAGGAGGAAATTCAATAGTGACTTCCCCAATCAACATTGTGAAGGCGCGACAGTGCGTCCGCGTTTGCGTTGTTTGATCCCTTCCTGTGGGTAATCATAACGCTGTAGCGTTGCAAGGCCAATGCCTAATTCGAAAATTTAGCCCCTTGAGGCGTGCAGGTAGTCAGGTAGGACAAAGGGTTATGGTCAGACACGATGTTGACTTCGACGCCGAAATCCCAGTAATCGAACTTTTTTACGCCCAAATGACGGCAAACGCTTCGCGCTCGATGTTTGACCAGCGAGTTTTGTGTTAGAGTGAAACGATTGCTGGCAAACGCGATGAGATTATCGCGGTCCCCTTTCTCCATCTGCGCAAGTCACGCTCCAGCTCCCACTTCACACGCGTCAGAAAACAGATAATAAGGCTGGTGCAGGTCGGTGTGTTCACCTCCGCGGCCGAGCAAAGGGACTCCTTTAGCTGCTCGAACGCTCGCTCGGCCTCGCTGCCCTAAGGAATTGGGTTCGGTACGCCCCGCTTTGTTAGGGACATTAGCGGTTCGGCTACTTCCGCGTAGTTGTTGACGTGTTCTCGGTAATACCCGCAAGGGCCAAGCAGGCAGCGAACCTCCTTTTTAGTCTTTGGTTGTACGAGACCTCTGATTGCGGCCAGCTTTTTCGGGTGAGGAGCGTGCGTTCTGCTGCCCACTACGTGGCCTAGGTACTTAATGTGGCCTTCAGCAACCTGGCATTTCTCAAGGCTCGTCTTTGGCCTCGCGTCGAGTAGCAAGCCGAGGATAATGTCTACGTGCCAATGTGTTCTTCCCATGAAGCGAAGAAGACGGTAAAGTCATCTAAGTAGGCTGTGGCGTAGGCCCGGTGTTTAGCGAGCAACATATTCATCAACCTCTAAAATGTCCTTGCCGCATTTCTCAGAGCAAACGGCTGAATGCGCCCCATGTACTGCCCGTCGTGCGTGACGAAGGCGGTTAGGGGCTGGCTCTCGGACGCTACCGGCACCTGCTGGTAGCCCCGCGACACGTTTATGACTGCGATCAACCTGGAGTGTCCTATTTTCAGGATTACCTCCTGCGGTGGTGACATGAAGAATTCATCAGTGCGGGTCACCACATTTATTCTGGGGTAGTCGATACACATCCTTTACGACCCGTCTTTTTTTCCGACGCAAACGACCGGGTAAGCATGCTCGCTTTTGACTGGGTAGATAATGCCCAACTCTATAGGTTCGTCTACCTCGTGGGTGAGTTCCTTCCTGAGAACCTCCGGACCGCGGTAATGGAAAGCCCTCTTTGGCTCATACCTTCCCTGCAGCTTGATTCTGTGTTGCCCCACAGCGGCTAGTCCAGGTGTGCCATCGAACAGGTCGGCGTGCTTCGCAAATCCTCCTGCGATCTCGGATACTCTCTCGATCACTCAATTATGACAGTTTCCTTATCGGTAAGAGGATGGTACTTCGACACGGCGGCCCAAAACGTGGATCGCACTCTACTTCCCCAAACTCATTATCTTCATTGAAGTCTTCTGCCACGTGACTGACGCGAAAGTAATAAGAT
Source organism: Haemaphysalis longicornis (assembly GCA_013339765.2). Taxonomy (NCBI): domain Eukaryota; kingdom Metazoa; phylum Arthropoda; class Arachnida; order Ixodida; family Ixodidae; genus Haemaphysalis; species Haemaphysalis longicornis. The sequence continues at coordinate 147,948,789 of CM023455.1, forward strand.
CGCAGGCGGTTTGTGTGCACCAGTAAGCTTCTGCTTTCCCCCGTGTCAAGCCGGTATGGTTGCTGCTTCTCCTGCGCAATAACCGTGGAAGGTCCTAACCATCTAGGAGCCTTTTTATATATACTTTACGTGTCGAAAAAAGCACCTGGTTGCCAAAGTTGAATTTTTTGTCACGCTGGGTTATATTGTACGCCTGCGCATAGCTGCCCTCGCGCGCGCTCGTCGGGAGCCCCGCCACATGAGCCGCTACCTATAGCTGCTCACGCTGCTGTCTTAGGTATTTCGCGGGCTCATCATTTATTGTGGCCGGTACGCAGAGTTCACCTCTCCAACTTGGATGGAGGATGGCCAGCGGTGCTTTGGGGTTCCTGCCATGAAGCATGCGAAACGGGCGACTCCGGTTGTTTCGTGTGGAACCTCTTGGTAGGCCCACAACCCGAACGGCACTAACATATTCCAGTTCCTTGTGCTCTTTTGGATGACTTGGAACAGCGTGTTCTTAAGCAACCTATTCGAACACTCCACCGTGCCATTGCTCTCCGGTTGTTCTGGTATAGAGAAGCATTGCGCGCAGCCCAACCTTTCAAAGAAACAACCGGAGTTGCTTTCGCCGTAAGGGTCCACCAGACAAAGTTCACACCGGTGGCCCCTACCCGTCCAGAGTGCCGAGGATGTCAAAGCTTACCACCTGGAATGGGTGGCCTAGCCTAGTTAGGGAAACAATAAGAACCCGGCTACTGAGCACTCTATCTGCCCTGATTTGGCAGCCATGACATGTTTGGCACTGATACGTATTTCTCTGGACAAGGCAAGAAAAAGGTAGATTTTTTCCTAGACTTCGTCTTTTTCGGGCCTAAATTACGGCCTCCCTATAGTGACTAGTGGGCCAGCAAGAGCACCTCCGCACTACTCTTGAAAAGCAGCCCGAGTTGCGTCACATTCACGCCGGCTATAGTGTTCCTATGATACAGCAGCCCGTCAGAAACGATCAACCTGGCTTTCCCTCCTCTTGCGTCAGCCCACTTTTTTATACTGTCATCGGCCAGCTGAGACGGCAGCAGCCTTGGCCCTGGGCCCTAAACTTCGACTACCTCATCAATCCCCTCCGCCGCTGCTTCGAGTGCGGTCTTCTCCGTAACCTCACAGACGGTAGCGGTCGGTTCCGAGATCGACCCTTTGCTGACCTCGTGGTCCCCACTTGAGGAGTCGAACGTTTCAACCATGTCGTACGCCAACAGTGGAGCCCCTTTCCTTGGCCTGCTCGAAGGTTTGCAGCACTCTCTGGTGGTTTCACCAACGTCTTTGCTTCCCGCAAGTGAACGTACTCCAGTCCCTAAGCATTTAGACTGTTCTTAATTCTATCGGCCACCATAAGGGCGACAACCACATGGTTTGCCTCGTCCTTGTTCGATTTTGGTAGTAGTCGAACTGGGTGCCAACGCGGTAAGCAAATTGGGACCAGGTTTTGTCGTTACGTTTCCATACCTTCGCAAATCGGTCGAACTTTTCTTCTGGGCTTAGCCTAAGCTCCTGCTGCATGGCCTTTTTTACAACCTCATAGTCATTACACTCGTTGTCGCCGAGTCCACGTAATATGTACCTCACCGGTTCCGACAACATCGGTACAACTAAATGAAGTCGACTCAATTCCGAAACACCATACGTTAGAAACCACCTTTCATTTTTGTCAAACCACAAAAGCTTTAGCTCGTCCAGGACCTTTGTGGGCTGAGTGACCGGGTCTAAGCCTGACTACCTACCTTAATCTGAGTCCGAGCCCGTAGGAGTTTGTGTGCCGGCCCATTGTCTCCAGAACCAACCTTCGCAGCCGCTCATCAGATTCGAGCTTCAGTTTTTGCATGCATTCTTCCAATTCGAGCACTTCTCTTCTCTCCATTCGGCTAAGACCTCCACTCGTCTACGAATTATGCCCCACGATTCTACTTGGCCAACCTCTCCTGCACTGTTTTCCTTGACGGGGCGCTTCATGTGTCAGAACATTTCCGTCTCCTTCCGCCATGTACGCCAGCTTGCGTAACTACCATGCATCCAAATATTCAGCCTACACCGCCACAACGAATCCCAAGAAATCCCACTCACCCGGACCTCCAGTGGTCGACCGCCGTGTCATTGACTCCGTGCGCTTGCTTGGTTCGATAGCTCCACTCTGCGCGAAGCTCTGTTGGTGCCGATGAAGGTGGGCTGCATCCGCTTGCTGCCCTTCGCTGTGGCCTAGTGATTTCCTTTGCCAAATCATGCCGATTACGCCAGTACATATTGTGGATGTTCGTTTCCCCGAAGTCCGGTGTCGATCAGAAACTCAAATGCCCGGGCTACGGTTTATTTGGTATGACGCTCGCAAGGCGATGGGTTTGAAGATCTCGGAGATGGCGACCGAAGTGATAGAGTCAGGGTGTTTGTAGTCGGTGAAGGCAAACAAAGAGTTTTTATACAACTATATAGATTAGTATAACTGGGTACATAAGCAATAAAAACGAAAATATTTCGAACTTCAGCTATACGCTAGCTCCAAGTGCGTCCAAGTCACTCGAGCTTTCCAACTCCGTCTAACTCTCCAATCCTCGGAGTGTACACAAACCACTCAAGAAACGATCGCCGGGACTCTGTTTCCGCCGCAGGACCCATCAAGGTGCCCGGTGCACAGCTGTACCCTAAACTTCCGACGCGATCCTAAAATCTACCTCTCGCTAAGGGGCTCAGAAATCTCAACATGGATTCAGCGTTCAAGACTCCGTGTCTCGCAGGGAACTGCCCAGCTGAGAACTCACCCAAGAACGCTTTCTAACGGGCTAGTTCGGCTTTATAATACCTCGGTATTATTGCCTCTCCTGAACGCCCATCTAGCTCCCGTTTACGCGTAAGGGAGGGCCCATATTCACATAGACAGCTGTCACTCCGCCTTCTTGGGAATATTCAATAAGGCGCCACCACCTTCGGGTTAAAAGCCAGTGCGCAGGCGAGACAGGGCGAGGCGGCGAATACACGTGCCACCGAAAGCGGGCGGGGGGGCACGGTTGAAAATCGCAGTCGAGGTCGCGTAACGATGTATATCCCGAGAGAGCCACCCTCGCCGTGCGGTCAGACGACGATCACTACCCCTCCGTTGTTCCCTAGTCACAAATGCTGGGAAAATATGTGCGGGGTCAGTCTGCAGTTTTAAACGGTGTTGTTCCCGCAGCATTTCTCTGTCCAGACAAGCCGTATTCCGAACGCGCAGCGCCGAATTGACGACGACCACGGCGTAGTGTCAGCAGAATGTGCTGCTAGATCGAGCGGCAGGTTTCTTTCCTTTCACTCGCGCGGCCGGGGTGCCGGGCCAATGACCTCATGAGTGGCCCTTACACACGTTGTAGGGGTGAAGCCACTCTTGCTGGGAACAAGTTCCTAGCCACGCTGTGTCCACTCTTCCTCATGACAAGTCCCTCGCGCGCCGTGTCCACTAGTTCTCGAGCCGACAGCTGGAGGCGCAGCTTTGCAATTATTCATTGGTCGTCCGCTAGATGGTGCGCCGCCGCTGAAGGCGTTACGGTACGGAGCTGTACTCCTTTGTCTCCGCTGCTCTGTTGCATGCTCTGGCGCCCGCAGTACTTAGAGAGATGTAATCATTGTATATAATTTTATGGATATGTAAATGATTACATCTGTGTGTATTTAGGCGTATCTAATTGCATCGATATGGAAAAAATAAACATCGTGTATATAAGTGTATATAAAATCACCCTATAACAACGTGTCGAGGTTTTACATGTTGTGTGGCGAATGTTTCACGGTTTTAAAGATAAGCATTATAGCTTCGCCTCATGCATCATCATTCACTTCTTGGATATGACGGGATTTTTTAGGAGGTTTTGCCCTCCATCCCCCCTTAAGCCTGTTAGTTAGCACATGCGCACTTTTAACACCATTTTCGGTCGAACACCCTTTCATGAGCTTCCCTGATATTTTGCGTGTAAAGGACCGAAGCGTTCCCTACTTCCTGTCCTCTTTAAGGACTAATGCAGAGTAAGAAACTGAAGCACGCAATTGTTTAGTTCTCAATCGCTGAGTGGTCATCAATTGTTGAAGCTGTGAAGAGTAGCCTTTGCTGCAAAGGTCCTAGCTTCCCACATCTAGCTATTACTTGCGCTGTCCACGACAAGGCTCAGAGCAGATTTCAGATGTCCACGAGAAGAGTGCAGCAGCAATGGGGTGCTTTAGGGCCGACGGATGGGCAGAATAAAATTCGCATAAGTACCCCTGTGGGCTCGCTTTCGATGCGCACTTGTTATAGTTCATTCAGCACGCCGTCTTATAATTAGGTCAAGGAAGGCCATCTGTTCAATATATTCTTGTTCTATGGTGAACTGGATGCTTCGAACACAAGAGTTCAGATGTTCAAGGAAAGGCATTACGTTTCGGGGGTGGTTCACACATAAACAGTGGTCTACGCAACAGGTGAACAATGTTGGAGCCGTCTTCTACGAGCATAGTGCAGAATTTTCAAGTGACTCTTAGGCAATACACGCACAGGCTACAGAAACGGAAGCTCCAACCCCTATTTGAAACCGCTTCTTCTAAAGTACCCATTGAAACCAAAATATTTCTTCGCGCAAAGTTCCAAGACGTGGCAAAATTCTTGCGGCCGAATTGGCAAACCTAAAGCAAAGATGTATTGTTCCTGAGTAGATCCATGCGACACCGGACAGCGCTATCAACAAGCGCACTTCTTAACTGGGATTTCCCATCAGAAGACACCGCCACCTCATCGTCATCGATTGTGACCGCACCTAGAAGCGCAGTAAAATATTAATGAATCCTTGACATAGGCCGCGTATATCCTGCCAGAGGTTCGAAGGAGGCGTGGAAGATAACCAGATAATTCGTGCAAGCGGACAACGCGTTAGCTCAACGGTTGGTTTGAGTGGATCTCGGACTGCTGTACCTTTGGCAACCGTACATTGGAGATGCCTAACCTTCAGACAAAGCAACCTTAGCACAAGTTCTTTGATTTCTGGTGGCACAACCAGATTTCCCTGTTAGCAGGCCACTGTAGCTCCGATTGTAACTTTTCGTTAGGTCTGGCTCACCTTAGTGCGGGTAGTTCATATACGGTCAAGGATAACCGTCTCGTTCTTTTGTCTGGGGCTAGTATAGCTGTGCCCTTGTTTTGCTAAGGCTTTCGCAACGCTGTCTTCTGAGCAGCAGGTAGTGTGTGAGTCTTGCAGCTTGACATCTTTGTGAAGAACCCGCTGGCGCGTGACCGTGCCCCATCTCTTAGAGAGGGGTAACAAGTCTTACTGATTGCTCAAAGGCACGTCTGAATCTTTCCAGGTTGCTTCGGTAACTCATGTTGAATTTGGGGCGATGGCTGAGATGTTCTTCCGAGAGATCCAGATTGTGCGAATTTATGATGCGTATGCCCAGATTACCGGTGGGATACGGCTCTGACCTGAGAGTAGCGAGAAGTTGGTGTCCTAGGATTCAGTCCTTATTTCTCAACTCCTGTAGGCAATGCTGTTTGTTGCTAGCAACACATCATGGCAGTCATGCTTGGGACGAAATTCCAGGCGACGTTGGGTAAAAAACACGTCATTTTTGAATCGTTTGATGATCGATTTCTATTCTAAAATACGAGCTTGTAGTACACGGTGTTAAGCTTGGTCATTCGACTTTCTACGCTCTGTGCACTCACGGAGTTGCAGATACTTTGGAATGGGACCCCATGATTTACAATGGTTGTTAAAAACCTGATGACTTCAATATGATGCAAGCCGAGCCTTAAGGCGGAAGCACTGGTAAATAAGCGTAAAAAGGGTGCCCCATACTTCTCTCGAAATGCAACATAGTCCAAGGCTCGAGAAAAACTCGTCAGGCGACTGTGATTTAAATATCACATACAAACAGCACTGCCACGACATGAAACATGTAACAAATAAATACGTTGTGGGACCCCTACGTTTCCCTTTTATACAATGAAGAGGGGGCGTAAAATGACGCGACTGTTTAACCATTCGGTGAGACAGAGTTCGCATGTAGATCTCATCGAGATTACCCCACGTCTGGTTATTCTGTATTTGGAGGTTGTGTGAAAGCGCCTCGGATTCGTCTGAAGTAGTCGTTCGAGAGGCGCTACTCTCTATCACGGTATGCTTACGAAATCCCCATCGAAAACGTGGTTACTAGTCAAGTGATGATCCGCGAAGGCATATAATCTTGCATTCCCTGTCTTGATATTGTTCTGCTGCGCCGGCTTTCTTTTAAAATGTCCAGTTTTACCTACGCACGATGCATCGCAATCTATGCCCGGTATATTGAAGATAACTTCGTGTAATCTTAACTGTTCTACAGGGTCCTTCAGGTGTGCCAGCGTCATCTTAAGCCTCAATTGCAAAAGTGCACATTGACGCCATATGTGCCGAACATTCTTGCAATAGCTTCGGGCTTTTATCTGCCTTCTTCAAAAACAACTTGTGAGCAAGCAACTGAAGCACCCAATTGTTTAGCACTCAGAAGCTGTGAAGGGTAGGCGGAACTGCGAAGGTCTTTCCTTCCCACTGCTAGCTCTAGCTTCGGCAGACCAGCCTGAAAGAAGATTCCTAATGCGCGCGAGGAGAGTGCAGTGGTAACGCAGGGTTTCTGGGCTTTATGATGCGGAGAGTCAAACCTGATGTGGGTCGGCTTTGAACACGCACTGGATATAAATCCTTGGTTGATAATCCATCATAAATACGTATATGTATACTTATATAAATAAACAAAAAAATACATATATATATATATATAGCGAATCACAATAGAAAATGAGGGGTTTGCAGAAATAACACAGAAATAAGGGTTGGCCGTAAAGAAAACATCGGAAAGCGAAGGGGAGGTTGTGGTAGGTCATTGAAACAGATAAAGAATTGGAAAGAAAGAAAGAAAGTGGAGAAAAAATGCCCGCCAGGTGGGATCCGAACCCATGACGTCCAGAATACCGGTCTGGTGCGATAACCAGTACGCTCCCGCACGGCGATTTCCCGCCCCCCCCGCTTTCGGGGGTATTTATGTCAATGTATTTTTTTTCCTGGGCTTGGGGGTGGTGGCAAGCGCCGCTCTGACTTCTCGGGTGAAGGGGACCTTCTTTTTTAATCCCGCGCCGTGACTCTAGTGTCTACGACATGTCGAGAGTGGTCAACCAGCGTTGAACCCTCTAAGCTCCCTATGGCACCAACACTGCCAGAACAGAGGCCCTCGCTATGCATGTAGCGAATCAGAATAGGAAACGAGAGGCTCGTAGAAATAGCACAGAAATAAGGGTTTGCAGTCAAGAAAACCTCGGAAAGCAAAGGGGAGGTTTGGTAGGTCATTGAAACAGATAAAGAATTTAGAAACAAAGAAAGAAATCAGAAAAAAATGTCTGCCCGGTGGGATTCAAACGCACGACCTCCAGAACACTGGTCTGGTGCGATAACCACTATGCTACCGGCGGGGCCATTTCCCCCCGCACCTCTGGGGTATTTTTGTCAACGTAATTTTTCCTGTGCTCGGGCAATATATATATATATATATATATATATATATATATATATATATATATATATATATATATATTGCCGCGAACCTTGTATGGGTTTGATTATTTATTGTTTGTTTTTAGTGCTGGGCCACGCCCGGCTGTGTTATCTGTGTTTCAAACGAAGCGCGTCTTACATACTTTACCTTTATGCTGCACGGCCTACCACATTCAGGTAAGCAGACTGTTTCGCCCTAACCCCACTATCCCAGAATAATCTTCTGTGATATACAATGTTCTGGATGTGAATCGACGTTTCCAGAAACACTTGCGCCGAAAGATAAAAGCCTGCAGAGCAGACGTCGCGGCAGTCATTCGATGACATTCGCCTGTGCTAGTCACTTTATTGACCGCTGCTTCGCCGCCTCTGTATTCTTTTGAGTTGTTAGGGGAGCACAAGTTCACTCCAGTAAACTTCCTTCTCCTTCAAGACAACTGCGCCGTCCTTGGCTTCGTGACATCTGGTGGAGGTGCTGGGTACTAAGCCTTTATGCTCTCTACGACATCTGGAAGCCGCCAAGCCAGTCCAACCAGGGAAACCCGCCGACTGCAAGGATTGCTACCCGAGTTCAGTCTTCTGCCAGAAGGGCCCAAGAGAAGGAACGCTGCAACCGACACCATGGTGCAAGAAACAACGTCGCCGATCCTCCTCCTGCAGCAGCCCCGAGAACCGCCATCGTTCCGCAGATCCCCTGGAGAAGACCCTGAGGACTGGTTTGAGAAAGTGGAGCGCGTCCACATGTTTAACAGGTGGGATGACGAAGAAACTTTCCGCCACGTTTATTTATTTATTTATTTATACATACTGTAAGCCTAATTAAAGGCTCATACAGGAGTGGTACATTGCAAATATAAAAAAAATATGACACTTTGAAATACACATTGATACAGGTAATTCAGGACAGACAATAAAGACAGGGCAGATTCTCAATTTCACATGTTCACAGATTTTCAATGACACTCATAATTACACAGTGACTCGATTTTTGCAACGAAGTTATCTACAGAACCAGCTTCAACGGCTTCACTTGGCAAGTTGTTCCATGTTTCTATGGTCAGTGGAAAGTAAGAAAACTTGAAAGTATTATTACGAGGGAGGAAAGGCCTGATTGGACAGCTATGGTTGGTTCTTCGCGAGTGGTGAAAAGGTGGTCGGAGGTAGACTTCTTTATCTATGTTTACTTTGCCGTGATAAAGGAGATAGATGAACTTTAACGATGCAACTCGTCGACGGTTTATTAAGGTGGGTATGCTCGCTTGATTGCGGAGTGCCGTTACGCTTTCGTGCCGTGAGTATTTTGAGTAAATGAAGCGGAGGGCCATATTTTGTATGTGTTCTAATTTATCGATGAGGTAGGCTTGGTGAGGATTCCATACGACACTGGCATATTCAAGGATTGGACGTACAAGCGTCAAATATGCTGCGAGTTTTGCTTTAGGGGGAGCCGCTTTAAGTTTTCGCCGCAAAAATCCCAACTGCCGAAATGCCTTAGCTTAGTTTTCTTTTATTTAGAAGATACGGCCCGAACGTGGTTTGAGAACCATGAAAGCTCCCTAACAACTGGACTCTCTTTAGGAGCGAGTTCCTCAAAACATTCGCTACCGTCGTGCGGAAAGCACGAGCCGCCTTTTTGTTGGAAACGCGCACGCAACACCCCAACGAAGGGGTTGTGATCTTCGTTGAGGAGATGAAGCAGCTATTTCGCCGCGCGGACCCCGAAATGACGGAATTAAAAAAGTTGCGCTTCTTAATGCGCGGTGTGAAGGAGGAACTGTTTGCTGGACTTGTCCGAAATCCGCACAAAACCGTCGCCGAATTCGTGACCGAAGCCAGCACCATTGAGAAGCCCTCGAAATGAGTGCTAAGCAGTACGACCGGAACTATGTTGGCATGGCCAATGCGAATTGCGTCGACAACGTGCGCATTCCGAAGATAGCCTACGGGAGACTATCCGCAAAATACTGAGGGAGGAGCTGCGGAAACTGCTCCCAACGCCGCCGCAACCACAAGTCGCTTCTCTTACCGACGTCATTAGAGAAGAAGTGCAGCAAGCGCTAGGAACTTCAACGACGCCAGTAGCACCCCGCCAGCCACAAGCCATGACCTACGTGGCTGCTGTCCATCGCCGTCGCCCACCTGCACCCTATCGTCACGAGGCTCCGTACCGCCGTCCCCTCTCGCCGGCCCGACCACCTGCGGCGCAACCCCCCGCCCCAAGGAAGACCGACGTGTGGCGAACGCCCGACAATCGTCCGCTGTACTACCAATGCGGAGAGGCCGACCACATCTACCGTCGCTGCCCCTACAGGAGGCTCGGTTTGCGAGGGTTCGCCGTCGACGCCCCCGCCCCCCACTGGCCAGCGCCCATCGGAGATCGAAGAGTACCTGTCCAACACCAGCCATCGGCCAGCCCGTTTAAACCGTTCGCCGTCGCCCTACCCATACCAGTCGCCGAACCGCCGTAGCAATGTTGAGTTCGCACGTGGAAGGTCCCCCAGCCCATGCGGGGTAAACTAAAGGAAGCAACATCTGGAGGTGAAGTTTCTCTACGGCGAAAAAACTGGAAACGCTCCAATAAAGCAAGGACGCGCCGAGACACCGATTCACGACATGCCCTCATCCCGACAACCCGACCTAACCCTGACGAGACTCCCGAACACGACGACAGCTACACGGCGCGACGCGTACCCGACATGACTGAGACGCCGCTGAGAAGACAACAACGACGCACAGTGCCCGACCGTCAACACGCATAAGCCGAGACGCGACGCCCCCGACGCACCCGGACCTCGAGGAAGGCGGCGTCCGACGTCCAGTTGTCCATCGACGGCTTTGACGTAGTCGCCCTCATCGACTCGGGAACCGACTACTCGGTAATGAGTGGGTCATTCGCGCCTAAGCTTAAGAAAGTTATGACAAGATGGGACGGTCCACATATGCGCACAGAAGGAGGCCACCTCGTGACGCCAAGTGGAACGTGCACATCGCGCGTCACCATAGACGGCACGACGTACCCAGCGGCGTTCGTCATTTTGCCTAACTGCTACCCGACGTAATCCTCGGAATGGACTTTTTGACGGACAATGGTGCAATAATCGATCTGCAGACGAAGTCGATAACTTTTTCCTCGATCACTCCATGACACCGAAATGAACCCCGCACACGCGTGCAGCTGAAAGGATCGCCGATGACCACGTCACCCTTCCACCCCGCGCAAGCTGGATGGTCACCGTCTACTGTGAAGGTGCTGCTCCCGACGTTCGGTGCTATCTTGGAGAGTAACCAAAGGTTGCTTCTCGACCGCGGTGTGTCTGTCGCAAGAGGCATTGCGCGGTTTAAGCAGCGCAAATCCCACGTTTTGGTCACCAATTTCACTGAGGAGTACCAGCATTTAAGCAAGGGCGCTTCAATTGTTTTCCTCGAAGAAATGCAAGAAGCAAGTGACGTGATCGCAGTAGCCGACATGGAACACGCACCCGACGATACTTTCAAGCTAACGCATCTCTTCTACGTGAATCCGGCGCTACCGCAAGAAGAAAAGAACAAGTTATTGGCTTTGCTGCGTCGCTACAGCGGGTGTTTTTCGTCGAACTCTAAGTTACGCCAGACACCTCTGACGAAGCACCGGACAGTCTCCATACTGCGTCTCTTCACACGAGCGCGAAGGCATCCGGACTCAAGTCGATGAAATGCTGAACGACGACATTATACAGCCCTCGAAAAGTCCCTGGGCGGCGCCGGTCGTACTCGTGTGAAGAAAAAAATTACACCATCTTCCGTTGGGGACCCTGATGAGGATGTGAAGCATCGTGACGGTTCCGTGTGGTTTCATTGTGTTGCTGTTATGTTGAACGATGTGGTTTTTACTAGCGCCAGAGGGAATTCAGCGTCCGGGTCCACACCGGTGGCAAAGGCACGCAAGTGCTGTTGTGTTACGGTGAGTAGGCGTGGTTCTCGAGCGCCGAAACTCGTCCATCATGTTCTTGTCGATGTCTTCTCTGGGTAGAATCGGTAGTCTCCGTCAGCTTTGGTGAGGTAAAGGTTGTTGACATTGGTTACACGTGAGAGCAATGTACACGCCCTCCTCTTCGCAGCTTTGTCTGCTCGTTCTTCTTCTTCCTCGGCGGTTTCCCTACTGGAGATGAACGGTGGTTGAACGCGAACCTATCTCGTGATGGATTCTTGGTTGGCCAATGCCTAGGGGCATCCTGCCACATCAGCATCAGAGGCACTGCGGACGGGGCTGGTTGAGCTGGAAGGCGTGTGGCGCTTCCCGCCAGAGCTTTCCACGGGAATTCCCATCGCCCTCTAAAGTTTTCAGTTCGTCGTTACCGTTGACGTTCAGCTCGCGCTCCTTCGTTGTATCAGTAGCTTCTTGACGTAGTTTGAATGAGTCAAGGACATCAGGCGCGTTCGTAGCACTTGCTCCTGTCCCGGATTTGTAGCGTAGTGGGAAGAGCACAGCGTACGTC
>CM023455.1:147960913-148080913 GCA_013339765.2 Haemaphysalis longicornis
TCCCGAAAGGTTTCACCCTCTCTCTGTGTCCGTGCGAGAAGTTGGTCTTTAATGCTGTACTCATACCAGGGAGGTAGAAACTCTAGCTTAAAGCGTTCCTTAAAGTCCATTATATTATCAAATGGCTTCTGGTGACGTCTCCAAACACCGGCTGCAGACCGCGAAGTAACTGGCAAGATCCTGCTTATCCGTATCCTGTCTGGAATTGCCATGTCTTGTTGGTTGTCCGACAATTCCTAAAGAGGGCCTGTTCGGTTTAAGGGCATTCTGGCAGCCCGCGGGCTGCCAGAAGCTTGCTCTTGGGCAGGAAGTTGCCTCATGGTTACGTTGTTCAAGCGCCTCGGGATTCACCGGAAGCCGCACCGAGCGCTGCGGAACCACTTTTTTTCGGTCGTCTGCTACAGTGTCAGCGGCAAAATGTCGGACGAAGCACGAAGTGCGCTCGCTGCTCTCCCCGACGCGTTGTTTGCGGACCGCGGTCTTCTTGAAGGTACGATTGCGATTGCAAAGAGTACGATGCGAATCCGAAGTTTTCTAAGTGTGCGTCGTCCTCGCGATGGTACAGCTGGAAGAACGGTACCGCGTTACCTCTCTATACGGAGAACGTTGCGCCGACCTACCCAGAGTTCGAGTTCAGGAGACTGTTTCACCTGTCCCGGGGTATGGTGTGGTAGCCCTAGTTGCCAAATTCTAGCCCAAAGAGCTGCGAGGACGCCCCGACATGCCTGCCCTGAGGACAGTTCTGATTGCTCTGTCGTAAATCGGTACACAGGGTACCATCTACATGATCGCGAACTCATCGTGAGCGAGTTATCCGTTCACGCTGCCGTCTACCGAGTCATCGCATTTGTACATTTCTATCAGCGGACGGGAAATATTCTGGCCCGACTGAGCAGTATTGGAGCTAAACAAGCGGGTGTTCTACATTCTCGTTCGTCGAGTAAGCGGAGGAATGCCGGACATGATCGGCGCGATTTATTTGTGCCGCATTTCTAGACCCTCGGAGTCCGAAGGAAGCTACTGCAATCGCAAGAAATTTCACTCTATCGTACTCCAGGGGATCTAAAATACGGACATGGTGTTCATCGACGTATTCTCCGACTTTTCTGGCAGAGCACACGACGCCAGAGTGCTGCGGGAGATCTGTTTTTTTTTTCTTTCCAGAGGAATAAACGAAAACTTTTAATCATTCAACGCGAACAACCATTGTACTCGCTGAAGTAACAAAAACAGACATGGCTTCACCTAGAATTGTGACGCCGTCCTGGCCCACGAGCTGAAATAGGCCCTCCATGTCTGTCAGAAGACGAACTGCAAATGACCGTTTAGGCGCGAATAATGTCATTTCTCTTCTCGTTGAAAAAAAAACGGGTGTTGCAATCCAAAAAATAAAGTAAAATGTGCGCGAACGTGATTTTTCATATAGGATAAATAAACACCAACCCATCAAATCCAAAAGAACCAGAAATATTTGCAATTTTGTTTTGACACTCGCCGAACCCCTCTTCTTTTGTCGTCTGCTAGCAGCGTCGTCTGCTACCTGCCACATCTGTGCCCGCTCGCCGCCAGACCACAAAAGCCCGGGCGGCTCTGGCAGCGTGCGGGGAGGGGAGCCTTGAAGTGGCCAACCGAGAAAAGACGAAGACAATCTGGCCCCACCGGAAGTGACGCTTTGGGCTTCTCGAGAAAAGCGAATGACGTCTCTCGCCTCTGGCAGCCCGCGGGCAGCCTCCGTTAGCCTGACGTAGAAAATCGAACAGGCCCAGAAAGTCCAAAACAGACTTCTTGTCGGTGTAACCTGTGTACGTTGGAAGGGCTCTGTTTAACTGCCACGACTCACTAAAGTGACAGTTGCATTGATTATCTTGTGGCGCCCAATCACTGCACAATGCCTCAGTTAAGCTCGCTAGCCTGAAGCGACAATAGTTGCTTTTCAAATTCGGCCTTCGATACAGTCAGTGTGGCCATGAAGTCAAGAATTGGCTTTGTGTTGTCTGATAGCGAGTCAGCCTATGCAGTACTATCGATGGAAGTGCGGAAGCATTTTTGATTAACCGAGAAACAGCATTATCGTCCGTCGACATAGTTGTAGCTGCAAAATACTGTCAACCCGGCCTGGAATACTGCCTTTCTGACCGGCGCAGAAACTAATAAAAAATGCTTCAAAGTGGGCTCGCACGGTAAAGTGTAATCAGCTGCTACACTTTGTCGATAAGCGCAAATTCTGTGGTGAGTCAGTCACAGGATTTGTTGTAGAGCTTTTGGCCGCTCTATTTTCACGCCAGCATCGTCGGTGAGCGTTGGCTTGTGGTAGACGATAGGAGCAGTCTCCGCTGGCTAAGTAATGTTCGCAAAGTTGCACGGCCGGCGTTTGGGGCGCTTGATACGCCAGTCACTGCTGCGTGAAAAAAGGTTAGCGACCTGAACGAATCGTACGCACTTGGGAAGCGTTCTGCAAGCATTCCCACATTGAGGCGGCAATGTAGCTCGTGGGGCGAGTCAAGGCTCGAAGACGATAACAGTAAAAAAAATAAAGACACCACGTTGGGCACCAGGCACGAGCGTAAAAGGTTCGCCAGCCTGAACCCGCTCGGTAAATTAAAGCCAATACGCATGAGAACAAATCACCAGCTTATTCCGGGAAAAGCAAGACAGAGAGAGAGAGAGAGAGAGAGAAAACGTTTATTGAAAAGCAGGGACGGTGTGGGGAGAAAAGGTGAGGAGCTGTGGGCGGCCATCCTATTCCGGTAGGCCGCGTGCCGCGGCTGCCATCTTAAACAACAAATAAAGCAAGTTGGGAGGCAATGTAAAGAGAGTACTGCAAGCAAGCGTGAAAAGCGCGTAAAGAAAACATTGCGGCGGTTGAAACCCTGCTTGTACAAAAGGTTACAGCATGGTGCTGTGCATTCACGACGACGTCTTCAGTCACTTGTGCTTACGTCGGGTGAAGAGCGTCCGCCGCGGACGCTGGTTGCTTCTCGCTGTTTGGTCTTCATGGTCGTGGCTCGCCGCTGCCCGCGGCCTCAGCTGCTATCGCGTGTTTCCTGGTGCGCACTCTTACGCTAATCTTGTGAGCGCAGCTTTTAAGCCGCTCGGTTTGTTGTGCGCGTGCTCCGGGTTTTGTCGCCCTATTCGTGTTCATTGTGTAGTGCGTGCCATAAACGTGCTCACTGTTCATTGCACACGAGCGCACGGCACATGACGCACTGACGCCACTATCAATGTTGGACGGGCACTCACTGCAGTGTAATCGCACTCCGCGGTAACACGTAGGGGCTGCGTCCCTACAAGCTTCAACTACCTCCTTCGCGGCGAAAAACACAGCGACACCCAACCGATAGTTCATGTCTGCGACTGTAAATGCACAAGTGGCGTGGTTCTCTGAATGGTTCGTGTCCAGTCATTCCAGATAAACGGCGGCAAATACACTGTTTTGCGCCTGAATTTTTAAGTATAATGAAGTGCAAGGGAAATCAATTCTTCGCTTTTCATAGCTGAAATGTTCTTTCACCGGCGATTGAATGCACCTGAGGCCATGGTCCACATGTCTGCAAACCATGCCGTGCGCGACACAGATAATTTGCTCTTGATTGGCTGTCGTGTTTGATACAATTCGAAGGCAACTGGTTGGGTTTTAGTCAATGTGATTTAAATGTGCAGCACCTTTCTATCTTCCTGCTTGGCCCGCCCTAGCTCAGATAGAGATAATGTCGGTGCGTGTCAGATACCTTTGTTGTGGGCAACATGCCCGTATCGAGCACTCCTTGTTACCAGTAATGTCTTCACCGGTTTATGCTGTCACTCGTCGACAAATAAAGATTGCGCAAGTCATTTTATGTACGGTGCACTGTATAGTTCTCACGGTAAAGGTGGTACAGAAGTACCTTTGCGCTGGAGCCCTCTCTACTAGACCTACTACTAGAATACTCAATATGCAGGTTTCAGTTGGAAACATCTTGATTCCAGAGCCCTCTATATTGCCTTGCGGCTTTATTACAGTCAGTTCCCTTTAGCTTCGACCAGCGAGGCCAGACATCGTCACAGCATGCATCATTCTCCGAAGGCATAACTTGTGCTCCCTGTACAAGTTGAACGGCAGCTCTTGGTGTATTTTAATGTATCTCAGTGTCGTGGGTACTGTCCTCGATACCGCTGGATGCATTCACACTAATGAGTGGCCATTGAAGACGCATGTCCTACTGAGAAACGTCGCCATGCCAACCGTTGTTGGGTTGTTTGGTAGTAGAGATGTGAAGGCACGATGGCACTCGTTCATACCCTAGACACACTGCATGGAGACCGCTTCGTCGGAATCGCGTCGCTTGCTTCAGTAAGGATTCCATACTACAATGTAGTCCCGAAAGTCGGCGATCTCAGTAAACTTTTGTTAGGTGTCATTGTCGGTCTTCGGATGTTGGCTGGACTATTGGTCAAGAGGAGCGGTCAAGTTAAAAAAATTCCCCCGCATTTCCCCGAGGGGGAGAATGTGAAAGTGCGAATGCACGGTTGTCGGCCCGCTTGAGGCGCTTGCGCTCGGCCCCCGCAGCCCACCGCCTCGCCGCCTTCTCTTCCATCTCTTCCATCGGGTTTGTAGTATCACGTGTACACCACGCAGTTATCAAGCCGCTATAACGCCGCTGAGTCGCCAACGCACGCCGCTGACGCCGTAGTTTGAATGCGTTAAAGATATAAGGCGCGTTACTAACACTGATATCAGCGTCGCGTCCGTGGCTTAGTCGGTAGAGCGTCGCGCTGTGGCCACAAAGTCCTCGGATCGAAACCTGGCGCCGGATGCTGTTTTTTTTATATAGAGAGGAGGACTGCGGACGCCGCCGCCGCCGCCGGCGGTGGAAGGTTTGGGGTCGCTAAAATCTCCGTGTTCGTTGTCTTCGTCGTCAGAATGCCAGCTTTGTCTTGGCAGATCATCTTCGTTGTAATAGTGCGTTTAACCGTTCGTTCTCGAAATGGCCGGTCTCCGCGAAGCTCCGCTTGTAGCTTAGTCATGATGAAATCGGTGTCAGGTGTTTTTAGCCGTTCGTCGGAACTGTTGCGTACGTATCGTGGTTGCTTCATTCCTTGCGATTATCGCACCACTTTGTCGCGACTACAACGCCTTCGTCAAGGAAAAAGGAAAGAACTGTATATACAACAGATCGCCGACACAACGTGTACTTTTGCCAGCCATCATATCAGTGTTGTGCAAAACGGCGTTCCAAGAAACGGCGTTCCTGGAAATAGTTCTTTTTTGGAGGAACGGAGGAATGCTACCGTTCCATCAAGGGTCGGTGAAAGCTTAACGGTAATGCGTTAGGTTTATGAAGGACTGGCAGAAACGGCGTTCATTTCTGCAAACGTTACATTGCTAGGGATTGGCGGTTTTTGATGCCAAGGCTCGAGTACAAAAATCCACAAGTCGCTACTGTGTTTTTCTTCCTACAAGCTGGACAGTTTGACCGCGCCCTTCAGCGAAACGTGTTTTCTCGAAAGTCAAAGGCAGGACAATACCCACACAGCGGGCCCGCAGCTTGTGCTTGCTTTCATACCAGTGGAGCTTACGCAGTGTCCGCCGGGTGAATAGCGCAACCTTGAGAAAGCTTTTCACCTTTCTTCGTTTCTCTGGAAAGGCCACGATGTGCGTCGGGCTAATAGAATTGTTCCCTGTCCGTCAAAGGTTGTCTTAGTCCGAGCGGCGCGGCAGGCTCCTTGTGAAACCACGGTATCAGTATAGTGTCAGGGGTAATTACCGCACTAGGCCGTGCGTTGCTATGTTATGCTATTAGGTTTTAAGGTGGGGATAGATGGGTGAAAAGGGCCTGAAACTGTCTGGCGTGGGGTGCAGACGGGGGAGTTGCGCTCGCTGTGAAGTCATTCGAAGTGTCACCGGCTATGAATACGGCTGGTGGCGCCGCAGTGTCTCGGGTTGCTGTACTGCTGAAAGTTACCTTAGTGCGGATGCAGTTCGCCAGGGCGCTGTCTGTGGGTCGACGGGAGTGCAGAACCTTTTATATGGCTCGTGTCATGTTGACAAAGGACATGTATTCTTCATTGTTGGGCCTAACTTTGTCGAGTGCCGTATGGACAATACCTGAGAGAGGCCGCCCGAACGTGGATGGCAAGCTTTCAGGGTTTCTTTAGTTGGTCTGTCGCAACCTGTGCTTTGATTTTTATAGCGTAAAGATTTTTTAGGCCTGTGATGTCGCTCCGCGTTTTTTTTTTGGTGTTTTTCCCTTATGGGCCTTGCTAACCACAGCAAGTGATTTGTGCGTCGCGTTCACATATTTGGCTATTTTTGGTTGTTTACTTTATCTACAACCTTGAGTGTGTTCGGTATACTTTGAAATTCTTGCGCATAGATTTATTTGCAAATTGTACCCACTAGTTGTTCGCCTGTGTTTTGTTACCTGCAAGTTTGTGCTGTATGAACCGCAAAGCTTCACTTTTTTAACCCTGTTACTGAATTACCTGCACGGTGCCTGTAAGGTATTTTAAATAACTTGCAATATTGTAATACCTATTAATTATAGGCCTATGTATTGTTCCTTTCGACACAGTTTACTATGGAATAAATTTAATTAGGTTCCTGCATGTAACTTTGTATTTGAACATGTGAAGCCAAGTACGTTTTCTGTGCATTTGTAAGACCGAAGTGGGAAGTGGAAGCTTCACACCTTTTTCGGTGAGTCGGTACTAGTAGACTGCTTTCCCGAAAGTATACATGGGTGGCGATCTCTTTGTTCGTTAAACAGAAGGTGTAACACTAGATGGAGTAGTTAGGGCTCGAGCGTGAATAATTTAGCCGGCCCTGATTCAGTAATTTCGCACCATTCACCTGCAACAAGTTTGAATATAAGAAAATTTCTAAGATTTTTTCAACCATCTGAAAACTGGGTTTAATTCAGGAGGAAGGTGGTTTTCCCAAGAACAGTAGTGCGCAGTGCGCGTTTAGCTTTGTCTTCGGCCAAGTACTGTGCATCAGTCCGTTTCACTCCTTTAGAAGACGCGGGTTAAGTTTGAAGTGGAATCAGCTATCAGTCTGGTTGTAGACTTCCCTGTTGGTGTTTGACACCACGCTTCTGTTTTTGATCATGAGTGGGTTCGGTATATGAAACCGATTGTGCGCTGACGAACAACTGAGCGATTTAATTCGCAAGAAAATATATACATGAAAAACTAGGGGAAGAGAAGGAAAATACGACATAAAATTTTGACAGAAAAAGGTGATAGCTACTGATTAGTAAGTATGACAACGACAATCTTTCGCCGCGTGACGATTTGAAGACAACTAGTCACGTAGGTACGCGATTTCCTTATCCAACAGTGCCACGGATGGTTCGCTGATACAATCACTCCCTTTCCTCTTGATTTGGAAGGCCTCGAAGATCTCCCTCTCCCTCCGTCCGCGGTAAGAGGTGAGTGTGGCGCATTCAGTGAACAGAGGGGTGCAGCCGCACCCCTCGTATTTTTTCTTCTCTTCCCCTAGTTTTTCATGTATATTTTCTTGCGAATAAATCGCTCAGTTGTTCGTCAGCGCTTGTGTCGTCTATTACTTGCTCCGTCCCGTCTTCCGCGCTGCTTTCAAACGATTGGCAAAGTTTGCAATATCAATGCGCTGAAGCACCGCACTCGTCTGCCTTGGTATTCTCCCTTGCGACCTCTAAGAAATCCGGTGAACCCTATCTACACATCTCTGATGAGTCTGTCAGAGGGAGCATCAATCCAGTTACCAAGAGACCAGACAACGGTTCCCATGATGCTGCCCTTTACACTCTATATATTGCTTAAAGCAGCCGTTGGCTCTTCATTGCCACCATTGTTTTTTCTTCGATGATACAGTAGAACGGCAATCCTGTTTTGGATTCCTTTTGACTGCAAAACTGCACTTTAGTGTCCCAGACGGCGGCGAGTACAAGATAGTCGGAGCGTTCCCTGCCAGCCCGAACGTCTAAGCTGGAGGAAATTAAGATGACGAACTTGTCTGAGGTTGAGGTACACATTAAAAAAAATTTTATGAGTACTGAAATCAAGGATGCAGATGTTTCAGGTTGATTAGAGTAGATACCCAAAATTCCCGATGTTTCCAAGACTGTTGCAATAGAATGCGCATGAAGCAGCTAAGTTTCTACATTGGCACAAAACGATTGTGAGAAGAAATAACGTAACTATCAAAATATCAAAGCATTTTTTGCAATTAACTAAGGGGTTACTAAAATACACATCGAAATGGTAATGACTTCGATCGAGCGGAAGCTGCTGCGACGAACCGCACTTCGGGACAAGCTTTCAACCGCCTTGTCCGAGATAGAAGAGGGCCTCCGAAGTGGCACCCTGACCACGGCGATTGACGCAGCGGTATCCTTGGAGAGGATCGAGGCCATGTATCGACCCATCCTGAAGCTGGACGAAGACATTTTGGGGGACATCCCGGAAGAAATGGCCACCTAAGAGACTTCCAACACGACTTCCTACAACGACAAGGTAGTGAAGATAAGAGCGGAGCTTCAACACAGATCTCGAGGCCAACAGGCTGGTGAGTCCCTCGTTTCGCCTTCTTTAACGAGACCGCCGCCTAGCGAAACCGCAAGCACTAGAACGAAGCTTCCGACAATAGAACTAACGAAGTTTGATGGAGACCGTCGAAACTGGATCAGATTTTGGAGTTTATTCGAGTCCGCGGTACATAACACAGAACTGCGGGCAACGGAGAAATTTTATTACTTGACCAGCCTTCTGACCAGCTCGGCCGCTGCATCAGTTTCTGCACTGCCCATGACAGAACAATGCTACAATGACGCGATAGAAATACTTCAGAAGCGGTTCGGTGACCAGACTCTTATTGCCCGAGACCACCTGCGGGCTCTCATTGACATACCACCTGTTTCCTCATCAACTGGCGCCACGGAACTACGAAAGCTATACGACGACGTGCAGATACACTGTAGAAGCTTGACTGCACTTGGTACGAGCCCAGAGACCTATTGTGCCATGCTACGTGAGATACTTCTTCGGGCACTCCCACGAGACATGGTCCTCAGATACCACCGGCATTCGAAAGCGTTGCCTACTGCTTCAACGTCAACCGGAACTGACCACAAGAAACAGCTCGACGATTTAATTAACTTCTTTGGAGTCGAGCTTGAGTGTCTGGAAGCAGTTATACTGAGCGTGCCTCCGAGAACGAAGTTTAAGGCGAATGATGAACTAAGGGAACAGCGTCAGACAGCAACGTTCAAACATCGACATTCTGCGGCAGCCCTGTATGCCGCAGCTAACGAGACGGGACAGTGCCTCTTCTGTTCCGGCCTGCACGATACGGGATCTTGCTCGGATAAGAAAACCACTATGGAGCAAAGGAAGTCTCTCCTCGCAAAACACGGACGTTGTTTCCGCTGTCTGACCCATGGACACATCGCTCGACAGTGTAAAAGGAAGATTGTCTGTTCATATTGCAAACGACGGCACGTTCCCTCAATGTGCAACGAAGACCTAGAAGAGCCAAAGAAAAACATGTATTTTGCCGGCGCAAGTTACGAACTTGCTGTTCCCTCCAACCAGGCAGGTGACAATTCCGAGGGTGACCTAGGTGACAATTCCGAAGGAGCAGAGCGAAGAACCGGTCAATTGGCCAAGAACGACGATCAGAACTTTACCATAGGAAGCGGTACCTCAGACGAGAACTTATCAAAGAAAACGGAAAGCCAGCCACTGATGCATTCGGCGTCATGGGAAGGACCCTCAGGGATCTCTTCTAGAAGCAATCACCCCACGGAAACGAAGAATTTTCCTATGCAGCCCACACAAAATAACCGAGGAAACAAGTCCACAGATGCTCTAAAATTAAGGAACATGTACCTCGGATTCGGCGGAGATAAACCCA
Source organism: Haemaphysalis longicornis (assembly GCA_013339765.2). NCBI lineage: Eukaryota > Metazoa > Arthropoda > Arachnida > Ixodida > Ixodidae > Haemaphysalis > Haemaphysalis longicornis. The sequence goes on from CM023455.1 coordinate 147,970,788, forward strand.
TTGGGCTGTCTACTACAAACCCCACTCCGGTAGTTACCACGAAACGTGTTCGGATTTGTCTGCAGCCCTCCCGGAACCGGAGACGAAATCCGCGGGGGCCTTCCCACGACTGCGCTGCCGACCAACTGATAAATTTTGGATCAACCAGAGGACTACGGAAATCCACGGCTTGAAAGGGGACCACGTGTTCCCCCAAGGACTGCTCTCTTCAGTGGAGCCCGCGTCCACATCGACATTTTTTTCTATGGTGCCATACATGGGGCCATTTCCGTCCCCTCGGTACTGGGACCCCGACAAGAGTGTGCGGAAAACGACACCGCTTTGTATCCGTGCCGTCCGGGTACGCCAGGACTATACGCACAGAACTTGCGCAGGGACTTGGCATCATAGCTGCCCTTTAACGCGTCTATTCTGAAGTGTATACCAAGAGGTACCTGTTCCTAAAAATTACAACACTTTCTACAATCCGTAAATGGGCGATGCCGCTCGGCTGTTGGAGTTGTCGCCTAGTCAGGCATCGTAATAAAAATTTGGAACTTTTACAAATTCAAAGTTATATTGGCTCTCGAATATTTGCTGGAAAAGCTGCAAATTAGGAGTTTATTCTCAGTTATTGCGGTAACTACTGTTTGATTAGGAGTTCGGTAACAGAGGTGATGCTAAAATTGTTTATATGTGTAGCCCGCCACCACCCACTTTACGGATTTTTGCTTTTTTATGGTATTTCTGGTGTACGGGTACCTCATTAACACAGCGTATGTTAATCCTGCCCAAAATACAGAAATGCATGTCAGCAGAGAAGAAAAATTTTGTTTGTTCGAAAAATTCAACGACATCATGTCTATTTTATGGTCGTCCTTACACGGAAATAAATACAACGCTTTTAATTCTTGTTCTGCTCTTACAGCACTACCTGTATGTAAGTGCTTGTTGTGTAGGCACTCAGTGTTTGGGCGCACTAGCTAGCCACCGCGTGCCTTGGAGCAGAAAAACAATGCTTTCAGAGCGCTATTCCTGATCTGAACTTTCTTCCACGTGTCTTTTGTAAGGTAATAGTTGCGATGAAGTTTTTAAAGCGATAACGAAGAGACAAATGTCCTGGGTGCCTATTGAAATTTCCGCCCGTTCATAAAAGTCAACAATATCTTTTACTGACGCATTTACTGGCATTTTTTGCAGGTGTAGTGGTTCTTTTCGAGTATCCCATTGATGACAACGACTGTCCACGCTTTTATTGTTTAAAGTTGAATGCCTTGGGGTAATTCTATGCGTGTAAATTGTCGCCTCTCCTATGAAGGTGTAGTATGAAGTGAGGCTCCTGTGGTTATATTTTGGTGGCACATCCCTAAAACAAAACATGATTGCCCGAGGGCAGTCCGAAGCAGGGCACCAACATGTGCCTCCAACCATCGGCCGTGTCAAAATGTCTGGTGGCGGCCGCTGCTGTGTGGCGTTCGACGCAAGTTTTTCGCCCTTACCCGTTTTTTGCTGGTACTGCGGGGTACCCTAAATAAATCTCCATAAATATATTGCAGCTTTGAGCGACGCAGCAACCCTCGCCCGCGCATCGCGTTCTGTTGCTCAGAGAGCTCTTTATCTATCCGCCACTCCAATTTAGCTTTAACTGCAGTCCCAACATTCTCTGATTCTCCTTCAGAGTTTAAGCGGTTGCGACGCTGCCCCCTGAATGTACCCCCTCTACAAAAAATATTTAACACTGTCCTTTTTATTCTCAGGTGCCCAGCTGGCAACCGACCCAGATAAGCAAGCTATGATTGCAGGGAACGAGGTGCGCTGTAAATGGTGTTCACCTGCTGCTTTAAATATGCGGTCACCAAATCGGTATATGGGAGCCGACATTAGAGAGGGTGCAAAAAGCGGCAGCACCGGAAGCACATCGCGACAATGCGCGGTATACCGGTGGTGGGCAGCCAAGCTTAAGCTTTGTCATCCGTACGTCTCCTGAGGAGCATCTGTGGAGAGTTCAAGGGAGAGCGCACCATGCAGACGCCTCTCTAAATATTTCTTTTATGGTAGTCAGAACCTGTGCATGGAAACCTTCTTTTTTTCGTGAGCAAATAGGTATTAGTGTTGTTTAGCTCGTTAACCACGGCGTCTTTAATTACTAACTAGTGGTTGAAGTTTTGCAATTATGGCGGAGACGGTACGAAACTTCGATTTCTGGCTCACTGCCACCTGAAGTATGGGCAGTGTTCGTAAATCGTGGGCGTCAGTAATGATCAAGTCGGATAAATGCCAACTTCGATACTATTGCTCCCAATGCCATGATACAACTACTCCTGAACCTCTGCTCGTGCCGAATAACTCTTACAAGTGGGTGAAATTAAATTTACTTCTGCAGCTTAGAAGTCTGGGAGAGCGTTGCATTTCGCCATATAGACCTATTAGGTGCTATTTTGACGTACTGCGTTCTTTACTAAAGGTAATCCGTTTCATGTTACCATATTGTGGGTAGATGTTCTTACCTCCATGTGGGTATGTGGTGATGAATATTGCACACACCTGACCGTCCGCAATCCATACTAACTTTTCAGTCCACGTCTTGTTGTCTGAGCGAAAAATACGTATTTGTATTCATCAGTACAAATGTGAATAAATTTCGCAACACCGAAATAAACGCGCATACCCGTTTCACACCTCCACAAACATGGTTTTATTACTAACTTTATATCGCCAGATCACCTACGACGACATATTGAATAGGGCTTGGTGAAGTACACCCAGGTTGGATACTCTTACCTTACACTCATAAAATGAACACCGCATTGAGATAAATATTTTCACCAGGACCCACTCTCGCACGGATCGTAAAATTTGAATGGACATCAAAAAGCCCCGCCCAATCTTATATTTCTGTAAGCATTTCCTAACGTTTATTGTGACAAAGGGAAATATTAAAACAACTATCAAGTATTGTGGAAAGCACCCATTGCAGGAACACACCACACAGACACATCCTTACTGAGAAGACGACAGATAATACAATCAAAGTACGTTAACACGCAGGCGACGGCAACGACGTTTAAGTACGCACTAAATTATGTACAGATTAACTCTAAATGCCACTTTAGCGGCGACATATCAGCCGTAAAAGAACTACGCCTCATGGCTCACAAGCACACGTACCCTAACACCTTACACCGCAAAAAATCTGTCGTCTTCTCTTGACGCCATGGTGCCCTTGCCGCTATGACGGCATCCTCAAAGTTGGTAAGGCCGCGAGCCATTTGTTCTATGAGGTCCCGCGACACGTCACAACTGAGAGTATCGAACGCTACATCCCCACCTTGACGGTAAACACACTGGCGCAATGAACAAAACAGCGCTGCAGTGCCGTTGCTGCTTCAACTTGATTGGATTGAATTTGGAGGCAACAACGAATTCGCACGTATACCGGCAGCTTCGCATTAAAGGAAAATAATGTATAAGGCCCTGATTTTGTGCCCCGCAGTCCGCAGCTGCTGTATCAGCAAGAAATGCATTAGGGTGGCTATGCTTTAACGTCACTATCGCAGGTGGCGGTACGTAGATGAGCGATGCTCGCTCATCGCATGTCTCCCCACATGAGATATAGTGGATTTTGTGCCTAAGTGTGCATAACACGAAAGAAACTAGTACGAATAAGGTGTTTAATGGGCAATCAGCGTCTACGACTGAAGCGGGCAGCCACTAGATGGGGTTCAATGGTGGGGGAATCACCAAACTATGTTTACAGCGCAATTAATGAATAAGAGGGTATGTATGACTAGGTTTGAGTGCATTTGTGAAAAAGGTGGCCCCACACAGCTGCAGCCAAAATTTCTCTTTTCTAGAAAACGTGCACCTTTATTCCCCACTAATACAATATGTCCAATAGTATGACCTCGGGGTTATATTTCCAGCTTCTCTTTCCTTTTGTTGTGGCAAATTTTGATACTTCATTGTTGAGGGAAACATATAGATACGTATCATATTTCAGCAATATTAAGAATAAACAGTGCGCAAAAATGAGTAGGTCTTTGGATCTGCCGCGGATGGCCCTCTGGGCTCATTCAAATCAAGGTCGACTTCCTGCGCACCAGGTACTGTATGAAGAATGAACCTATATTTTGTCGGGGTGCACGTGGTAGGTTCAAATTTTCGCTATTGAAGTTGCCCCCAACCAAAACGTAGCCATTCTGACAGCTCTAAAGCAAAGGCTTGTTGTAAAGATTGAAGCAGTTTGTGCGCACGTTGTCCCTTGTACTCCTTGTACCGCTTTAGAATGCCAGCGACGTAATCATCCGCGGCAAATGCCGCTATTGAGACGGCCCGGCCAACCATCGCTACTTGTTCTGAAAACTATCCTAAATATTGAATTCAATTCCTGTTTTTCGCCGTAGTCCGTAGTCCGGACCTCCTTAAATAGGTAACGGAAGAAGGTATCACACAAAACGTCCGCTGCCTCACCTACACAAATTTACAGCGTCCTTAGCGACACTTTTTCATGAATTGCACAGTCCACACACACGCCCATTTAACCATGTACATTGATGGGCACTTCCGCCTACTCAGAAAATAAACAAATAAATAAATAAATAAATAAATAAAAATATTAAAAAAATAAATAAATAAAAATAAATAAATATTTAAAAAAATATTAAAAAAAAAACAAAGCTACTACACTGAGGATTCGGGGGATATTTACAAAAAGAGCAATTTTCACAAAGTTCACAATGAGTCAAAGCGCGCCAGCTTTCCTGCGGAATTTTTATTTCCTCTTGTGTGAAGTCTGGTTGAAATGGCAACAAGGTATTTGATTTTAATTAACGTTGCCTGCGTGGCACCGCCCACGCCGACGCCACCGGCATAAGCACGTACTTCAGTTTTGCTGCTGGGTTGTCGGTGGCGTCGTGTTGACGGTGATGTCAGTGTCACGAGTAAAGAAAAGAGGCTCGTCTGACATTCGCGACGACACACATGGTCGGGCTCGCCACTGCTGCCCGAGCAGCGGTGGCGGAAACGTAAAGCATGTTCAAAGGTCCACCACTAATGGACGCTGCAGACTGCGTGACTGCCACCCCGCTGACCCTATCGACCATTGATGAAATCCGCCACCTACAGCCACACCGTTCGTGGGCAGGTGCTCCGGATCCCACCCCCGGAAATACATCCTCCTTATGCCTCCCAACCAGCTTCATTCTTCGCCATTGAAATAAAAAACGTGCTTATAGAAAATTCGAGACCTCCGTTCAGAAATTGTCGACATATACCTTGCGAACTATCCGCAAACCACAAAAAATGCCCATCATAAAACCGAATCACCACCACAACCGCAATACCTGGTGCACGAAAAGGGAGGCGGTTTTAAACGCAATTATCTCACTCAGTCTACTGCTGCCCCACCTGACAACAAAACAGTCATTCCACACAGAAATTGAAAAAGATTTCACACGACTGAAACAGCAAACACCGATAATTGCGCTACAAAACACACAGTACCAAATTTAAACAATGAGCTCCTCGAATGGGTAAGACACTGTGGGTGAGACACTGGTGAGCAAAACACTTTTCCTTCCCGCCCGCCTCCCAAACCAGACACCGTGCCCTTATCAGGCAGTATAGACCATAACGCAGAACTATAAGAAACAGCACGTCATTACCCAGTGGAAATACCATGGCCTCAAGCACAAGCGGAAGAATTTCCAAGTACTTCTCCAATCCCTCACCTCTCCCAATTTGTTATTGCACTACAAATAGCAACTACCGATCAAACTCCTCAACTACGTTGAACATCAATCCACAACATACCACTCTGTCGCCCTCTTCACCCACCCTAACCCCGTAGTGATCCCCATGCCCTTAGCTCACCAATCCCGCGCCTCCTCATCACTACCCTCCCGTGAAAACTATCCTACACAAAAATGCACATTATTATCTTCAGCCCCTCTTAAGACCCAAACGGCAGCTTTGCACCTGTGTTTACACAAGCTCTGTCATTTTGTGGCAAGGGTCCGACAGTAATAAGTGGTAATTTAACGCCCCTGTTTTCTTTCGCCTACCCGAGAACAAATACTTAATGCAGGCTTCCCTGGGAACGCGCGCACTGACTACAACTCACGCCATACACTCACCCTTCGACCCGGCCCGCACAGGCAATATCGTGACATAAGACACTCACCCCGTTATAATTTTTTTCATATTGTCGACGCGGAACAGTTACACAGCAAGCAGAGGCCACAGCAAGAGGGAAAAGCAAACAGAACCCCACCTTTGCTTCACAATACGGGTGATATAGTCTGTAGCAATTTACAATCCACCGATACCCTTATAATCACGCAGGTTATGGTGCTTGTGTATTTACGGCCACCTATTTCGGTAGGTCAGCACGCAGAAAGAACCCAGATTATGTATTTGCGTTGTCTTTCACAACTGACAGCCACAGCATGCTTAGACAGCCACAGCATGCTTAGGAGCCAGAATTGGCTAGTAGCACTTTTTACAAATATTTGCAAGCGTGCGGGTGAATTCCAGATGTCGCGATGAAGGCTCTAAATGAGATGACTGTCCGACTTCATCACACTGTGCAGCCGGTACAGCAAGGAGGTGGGTGGCTCCTCTATGGTCGGATTGTTGTTAAAGGACTAACTTGTACCGAATAAATGACAAAGAGTCGCGGAAGATGTGAGCGAGACCTCTCGACGAACTGAATTAGCATCAAAAGTTTGTTGTCCCTATTCGTATCATTGGCGAGACCCCGTACTCCCAACGCTCCTAAGAAAGTTGTGTCATCTTCACGGTCAACAGCAACTTGCACAAGGTCAGGCGATAGGCAGTCAGGCTCGGTGAGGCGTCGTCCGGGAATGTAATTGGTCTTAACGTCAATCTGTTGGAGCCGGAAACCCAACCCGCGAGGCGTTCTGAAGAGTATTTAGGGTTACGAGCTAACACATTCTCTGCGGTGGTCACTGACGGCTCATAACGGCGTGGATTATAAGTACAGGCGTGTCTTCGGGTCTACCCATATCACGACCACGCATTCCTTTTCGGTCGCGACATAGCTGGCCTCAGCGCACGATAAAATTCAAGTAAGCAATGACGTGTTCAGTCGGACCTGCTGCTGTACTAAGACTACACCGACCTAACGCACCTTCAATCACTGCGAAGCACTGTGTCGGCATCTTCGCCAAACTGTTCTAGTATAGGGGAGGTTTGCAGAAACGTCTCCAGCTTATCTAAAGCTCTGGTTTGCTCAGAGCCCCAAACAAACGCATGTTATCTGTTAGGCAAGTAAGAAGCCCGGCTATCTTAGAGAAATTAGAGACGAAGCCCCTATAATAAGCACCAAGGCTCAAGAGTTGGCGCACAACGCGTTTGACAGCCGATGTCGGGAGAACGCTTCGCGCAGCCGTTTTGTCAGGGTCGGCGCTGACACCTACAACGCTCAGCACGTGATGGAAATACGAGTTGTTCAAAGCCAGGTGACATTTATCAGGTTTGATCACATTCAGTACGGCAGGTAGGGATTTGAGATGTTCGTGGAAGGTTTTCGAGGGATCGACAAGGTTATCGAGGTAAGCTAGACATGATTGCACTCTCCGGTCGCAAATTACACTGTCCATCATTTTTTAGAAGTTCGCAGGGACAGAGCACATATCGAACTGCAGTACCAGGAATTTGTGTTATTCATCTGGGGGGATGAAGGAAGTTTTCTGCAGTCGCACCGATTCACTTCAATCTCCCAACACCCGCTGTGTAACTCCTTACATTAGAAATATCTTGCATGGCAGTGATGGTCTGAGGAGTTTCCAACCCAAGGCAGTAGGTAAACATTTTTCTTTTTACTTTTCTTCAACTTCATGTCATCAACGCAAGAGCGGAGAGTGCCACTTTCTTTCACCACTAGAGCAACAGCTGACGTCTCACGATCTCGTCGGTGATAGTATAATGTCTTACTGCAAGATGTCTTCTACCTGGTAAGATTTCGCCTCTCGCTCTATTTAGAAGACCTACGACTGATATTGACCGGCCAGTCTTTGGCCTTCCTGGGCGAACTGTGGTTCTTATTGACGGGTGTGTCTGACCTTAGACCAGCAAGCAAAACAGTCGGTAAAAGACGTGATGATTTTGAGAGCCGGTGTGTTTTGGTATGCCTTTAGGTCTGGGTAACTTCAACATTATTGTCAATGATGGTAGCGGCTTGAGATGTTTCCGCAGTCGAGGTGTGCTGCACACTTTTTGTCTGCATCTTAAAATAAGAACGTTAAAAGGCACGGTCTCACACTTCGTCCAGGTTGGCTACGGTAGTCTTCTTCAGTAGTCGTCGTTGTGTATTACTAAAGTTTGTTAGCAGAATGTGTTCGGTGGTTGCGAAGCTCGACAAGCCTTCCAGCCGCGCAGACTTGTCGCCCTAGTGAAAGTGACAGACCCACTTAGCCTATTCTACAGATAGCGTAGCCTTCGCCTTGTATTGTGACAAACATGCTGGCTCCGGGCGGCACTGTAACGTACTCGTCCCGAAATGCGTAGCGTTGCCCTGTGTGGTTCCTCCACGTTTTGTCTATAACCCACCGTCGACAGAGTCACCAGGAACTCCATTACAGCCAATAATCGCATTGTTTTGTAAAGGAAAACTAATCCTAAGATCGGTTGCTTGGAACGTCCCCACTTGAGTGCACGCACTGCTAGTTCACCTAGTTCTGGCCACGTTCACTGACTTGAACAGTGCCGAGTATTGATTCGAGATGTGCTACTGGACTGTGAGCGTCACCTTTGCGCTCTCAAACTCTTACTGGTGTCCCAGTGAACATTTCGGGGCTGTGATCACCGTGACCGCTAGGTTGGCTGCCAACGTGACATGATCGCTTGTGATTGCTCCGCGGTTTCCTGAACGGTGCTCAAATTCAAAGTGAACCTTTAGCCAACGCGTCTTTACCACTTCTTTTATTTTTAATCTGAACTAGTCATCTCATGACCACGTGTAGTCGCTCCGTGGTTGGCTGAACTCTGTTAATATTGAAAGCGGACATTTATCCAGTGCGTTAGAACATTTGTGTAATGTCTTTTACACTTCTCTTATTTTTACCTCGAACTACTGAACTCTGTCTACAGACCTCATGTCATTTTTTTGTGTCATTATTCACCTGACGTGGCATATTATGCTATCTGCTGTACAGACCTCGTCAGCACCATGAAACTGAGTTCTCTTTCTCTTTCTCTCTGCAACAATATAAAGCCGGTATCAGACTTTCGTATGAATACAAGTTTTAATCATTAGATCCTAATATTACCAAGACCGTAAATGCACACCAAAAACTACTGGATACAGTAGGAGGCAGCTTCGAATATACATCGCGCCATTGTAAGTTAAAAAAGATCAAGAGAGTGAAGCCAAGATGATATTCCGCTTTCATGTTTATGACCTGCTGGTTACATATTGTGTTCCTGTCCGAGGTCGGCGACTCACTTATAAGTCTTCTCACTCAGACTCATCTGGATTCAAACTCCCGCGTGAGTTTGAGTTTGAGCGAGCGCGAGGCTATTGTGGCATGGTGGGTTTGAGCTAGAGTGAGTTTGAACCCGACTAAGTTTGAGTACGCCTGATGCCGAGTGAGTTATTACTCCATTTGGAGTTTGAGTGAATTTTAAGTTCTGAGTACATTTTGAGTTTTGAGTACATTTTGAGTTAAATACTTTTTGAGTTCTGAGTAAATCTCGAGGTCTGAGTACATTATGAGTTTTAGTACGTTTTGAGTTCTGAGTACATTTTGAGTGTGAGTACATATTTAGTTCTGAGTACCTTTTGAGTACGAGTACGTTTTGAGTTCTGGATACATTTTGTGTTTGAATACATTTTGAGTTCTGAGTACATTTTGAGTTTGAGTGGATATCGAGTTTTGAGTACATTTTGAGTTCTGAGTACATTTTGAGTTTTGAGTTCACTTTCAGTTTTGGTCCATTTTGAGTTTGAATCCGTTTTGACTTTGAGTCAATTTAGAGTTTAAATTTATTTTGAGTTCTTAGAACATATGACTTTCGAGTCCATTTAGAGTTCGAGTGCATATGAATAGAGTAAGAGCCAGCTATCGTTGGCTGTTAAGTTTCATGTGTCGCGTAGGGCACGCAATTCAGGTTACCTGGGGGTACGGCAGCTTTCGCGATGCCTATGATTGATTTGTGAGAAGGTGAAGGGGGTGTCTGCCTGAACGGCTGGGCGTGTCAACGATAATGGACTGGCGAGGTCATCAAAAGGGTTATCTCACCTTTTGCTCTCGATGGATAGTCTTACAATGTTGGATAGGGTGGTGGGAAGGCACAAGACGGTGCTTGTTTGCTGGTTATTCGCCTACTTCTGCTAACGGTTTTATTTGCTCGGGTCAAAAGGGAAGAGGTGAGTGCCGTGCGGGGAATGGTCGGCGACTGTCCTGTCCGCTGTTTCAAATGAGTTGTCAGTTTAATCGACCGGGCGACGCCCGTAAGATAGAATAATGGCCGCATTTTGAGATGAATTCTGTGAAAATTCAAACCTATATTGCTAAGGCGTGTAAGGTAACATGATAAAGGTTAAGACTAATGCAATCAGGCGAGGTAAATTAGGAAATGCTTCCTGTGTATAGGTCATTCTTCCTTGTATAGACAACTGTCATAAGTGATTGATTTGGTTAAACTTCAACGTGATGCCGCTAGGGGCGATGTGGGGAATGATATTAAGTTCTAGATGATGGGAATCACGTGGCACAAAAATGCGTTATCGTTATATTGAAGCGAATCATGCATTGGGTTCCTCTATTTATGGTTTCGTTTTTACTGCCCGGCCAAGGCACATGCCATGATTCATGTTTTGCGTTTGTTTGTTTATGTTCTGTTCCTGCCGACCGGCTGCGCCGGGCTATGTTGACTCTTTATCCTTGGGCCAGTGAAGCGTATATTGTATTCGTTATTCCGCACGTGTTTATCTCCTTGACAGAGATAGTGTCGTGAACTAACGTCACCAGCCTAAAATAATCTTCTATGATATACAGTTTCTGGGTGCAATTACACTGTTCGAGAAGCCCTCGCGCCGATATAAATAACTGCATAACAGGCGCCGCGGCATTCGGATCACCGACGCTTGCTTAGTCCACTAGTGCAAGCCGCGGACTGCAAGGCCTGCCGCCCGAGTTCGTTCTCCGGCTATACGGACCAAAGAGAACGACACAGCTGCAACCACCAACGCGCAGCACAAAGCCAGTCCACCCCTCGTCCTGCACCAGCCACAGGAAACCACCCTCGGTCCGCAGATCTTCCGCTGAAGACCGTGAGAACTGGTTGGAGAAAGTGGAGCGCGTCCGCATCTTTAACAGTGGGATGAAGAAGAAACTTTCCGCCTTGTTTACTACTATGAAGACACAGCCCGAACGTGGATTTGAAAACCATACAAGCTCAGTAAACCGACTGCACTCTCTTTAAAGCGAGTTCTTGAAAATTCGCCACCATCGTGCAGAAATACGAGCCGCACGTTTGTTGGAAACGCACACGCAGCACCCCAACGAAGGCGTCGTCGATCTTTGTTGAGGAGATGAACAGATTGCTTCGACATACGGAACCGGAAATGACCGATGAAATGAAACTAAGTTTTCTTAGGTGAGGTGTAAAGCAGGAGCTTTTTGCTTGCCTTGTCCGCAACCCTCCTAAAACGGTGACAGAATTCGTGTCTGAGGCGGCCGCGATGGAGAAGACGCTTGAAGTTTGAAGCAGGCAGTACGATTGCCCGGTCAGTGCGCCGGTTTCCCAGACAATCGGTGCCAGGGCAATTAGCTCCCACACACTTTGACAAGGCCCTCCGAGTAGTGAATCAGGGACGAGATTCGGAAACTTTTTCTAACGACGCCGCCACCACAAGTGGCTTCACTGACTGACGTCATCCGCGAAGAGGTTCAACAGGCACTGTGTACTTCTGTGCCATCCGAAGCACTTCGCGAGCCACAAGCGATGACCTACTCCGCAGCTGTTCGTCAACCCAGCCCTCCTCTAGCCCCCCGTTAAGAGGCCCCGCCTAACGCCGTCCACTGTTGCCCACCTGACCTCCTGTATCCCAATACCAGACGACGAGGAAGACTGACGTGTGGCAAATACCCGATAATCGCCCATTTTTCTACCACTGCGGAGATGCCGACCACATCTACCGTCGCTGCCCCTACAAAAGGCTCGGTTTACGAGATGGGCGAGTGATTCGATGCACCACGCCCCCGACCCAGAAAGCGCCCATCTCAGATAGAAGAATACTTGTCAAACACCAGCCGTGGACCAGCCCGTTTCAACCGTTCACCGTCGCCCTACCCATACCAGTCGCCGCACCACCGTAGGAATGGTGCCTTTGCACGTGCAAGGTCCCCCAGCCCACGCAGGGAAAACTAAAAGCAGCAACATCTGGAGCTAAAATTGCGCAACGGCCGAAAAACAACAACTCTCCAACGACGCAACGACTTGCCGAACACCATGATTCACGACATGCTATCAGCCCGACCACCCTATCTAACCCGCACATGACTGCACAGCACGACGACAACAAGAAGGCGCGACGCGAACCCGACATGACGGAGACCGCAGCTCAGAAGACGACGATAACGACGACGCATACTGCCCAACCGTCAACACGCGCAAGCCGAGATACGAGGCACCGACGAACCCGAAACTCGAATAAGGCGGCGTCCGACGCCTATCGACGGCTTTGATGTAGTCGCTCTCACAGAAACCGGAGCCTACTACTCAGTCATGAGCGGATAATTTGCGTATAAGCTGAAGAAAGTTACGACCAGATTGAATGGTACCCACATACACACAGCACGAGGCCATCTCGTAACTCCAAGTGGAACGTGCACATCACGCGTCACCACTCATGGCACCACGCACCCTTCCAAGTTCGTCATTTTGCGTAACGTTTCCCGTGATGTAATTTGCGCCCATGACGTAACAGGGTATAATCTCAGCGAGGGCCGATGCTCCACTACCGCGTCCGCACCCCGCTCTCGTCTCTGGAGGTGACGGGCCCTTCTTTCCTCCGTCTGCATAACAGACACCTTCCCACAGTTGTACGCCGCCGCCGAACTCCGGGCTGGGCATCCTACTTTTCCCATTCATCTGGAATGCTTCCTCGAAACCTTCTGGACTCTGTACCATTCTTGTTTAGTCGGGCTCATGCGGTTTGCGTCAGTCGTCTGGTGTGACGTTTTGGGGGAAGGCAACGTATATTCAGCAATCTTCAATGCCTTGTGTAAGGTCCACTTATGAGATTAGCGGCCAGGCGCCCGGGCTGCGCGTGAGAACCCGCCTCTCTGTCTGGTGGCCCAGCAATGTAGACTCTACGCCGCAGCCGTCGCCAATTCTTCACGGCGCGCACGGGAGGCGGATTGTCTGGCCCACCGCATACCACAGGGATAATCCGCCATTCAGAAAGCAGATGGCGCCGCCGGATTCCGGGTACCGGCTGCGTGACGCCCGGAGGTGGTCAGATTACCGGCGTCGAAGCGCACGCCGCGCAATACACCATTGTTAACGCGAACCCGGACGGCACGGTGCACTGTCGCCTGCCTTTCGCTCTCGCCCGCGGGGTCGCACGCACCTGCTCGTCTGAGAGCGTGCCGTTGACCCAAGAAATGGCGGCGCCTCATTGAATATCCCGTGGCTGCTGAGGGACAGCTGTCTACGTGGAATTTGGGCACTTCCTTTACGCGTGTACGAACGCTACAGGGGCGTTCCCGAGACGAGGGTGAATCTCGAGGTTTATAAGGCCGAACTTGGCTAGTTAGAAATCGTTCTTGTCTGAGCGCCGAGCTGGGCAGTTCCCGGCGGGACAATGAGTCTCGACCAGTTGAAAGCTAGGTTTGGGATTCGTGAGCCCCCTAGGATAAACGTTAGGATCGCGTCGGAAGTTCCGGGTGCAGCGCCGTACCGGGCAACTAGACGGATCCTGCGGCGAGACAGTGTCTCGGCCGTCGTTTCTCGAGCGGTTTGTGTACCCTCCGAGAATAGGAAGAGTTAGACGAAGTTGACGAGCTCGAGTTATTTGTGCGCACTCGGAGCTAGCGTCTAGCTGAAGTTCGAAGTTTTTCCTTTTGCTACTTATGTACCCAGTTATCCTACTGTAAATAGATGTATATAACCTTTCGTTTCATTTTATCAACCTCAACGCCTCGAGTTCGTTAATTCGACCGCCGTCTCCAAGAACTTCAACACCATTGCCCTGCCAGCCTCCTGCCAAATCAACTGGAGCCCGGACGATTGGGTTCCTGATCGACACCGGACTTCGGGGAAACAAACCACAACCATCTTTGCTGGCGCCGCCGACAGGATTTGGCAGAAGAAATCACCAGGCCACTACCAGGGGCGTCAAGCAGACGCAAGCCCGCCTTCATCGGCGGCTTCCCAGCACCGCGCGGAGTGGAGCTTCAGATCCAAGCAAGCGCACGGGGCCAATGATGCGACGGCCGACCACCGAAGTTGCGGGTGAGTGGGATTTCTTGTGCTTCGTTGTGGCGGTGTAGGCTGTCTGGGGTTGTATGGTAGTCACGCGGAGCATGCGGACGAACATGGCGGAAGGAGATGGAAATGGTCAGGCACATGAGGCGCCACCTCAAGGAGGAACGGCGTCAGGAGGGATGGTCCAAGCGGAGTCCGAAACAACAATTTTTAGATGAATGGAGTTGGAGTTTCAAGAACGGGAGAGAAAAGAAGCGCGCGAAGTGGCGGAACGCGAGAGAAAAGAAGCGCGCGAAGCGGAGGAAACAGCGCGTGAGGCGACTGGGCGAGAGAGAACAGAAGCTCGCGAAGCGGCGGAGCGCCAGGAGGAACGAGCGCGCGAGGCGGAGAAGTGAGAGAGAAAAGAAGCGCGAGAGGTGGCGGAGCGAAAGAGAAGAGAGGTGCGAGAATCAAAGGAACGTATACGAAAACTTTGGCTCGAATCTTAAGAGCGCTTGCGAAGGTATGAGTTGGAGCTGGAGCAGGGGAGGCAGATGCCCTTGCGCTCGGACGCATGGGAGCGGAAACAATGGGGCACAGAAACCAGCTAGTTGTATAGCGACAGCGTAGTTGAATGGATCCCGCCAGTGTTTGGAAGTTGAACATTGCGATGACAAAGCAAGCAAACGTGACTCCCTAAACAACGCTAGCATTTCTGCCGATGTCGAACGCGTGGAGATGGACAGTGGGATGAGGAGTGACGACGTAAGCGCGTCCGGTGATGCCGTATAGTGGTGTAACGAGGCGATGCTTGAACATGACGAGCAGCCTCGCAGGCAAAGTTCGGGGATGGAGCTGCAGCGCGTAAAGCAGAACCCTTCGACCAGGCCCAGTAATGCACTCATGGCAAAGTTGAATGCGGGCAGCCCGTTTTTCAACTTGAAGCCGCGCGAGAACGAGATAAGCTACCTTGGCTGCGCACAGGTTGCGAGTGGCTCAGCCGGAAACAGCTGCATGGAAAGGGAAGCCAGCATGAGGAGTGTTCCAGCGAGTGCGTCTGGTATAAGAGCAGAGTTGAGGGGTAGCCTTGTTGTTGCGAATGGAGGGCCCCCAGTCACTTTTGCACCCGACACTGAGCCAATGTATGCTGAACTTGCTAGCACGGGCAGTACCACGACTCTAATGGATGGACCGGAGGAGATTGACGTCGCGCAGGAAAGTCTTGGGGCCCGCCGCGCTCCGAATTACGCTCGAAAGTTGCACGAGAAAGCGAACTCCGGGTCGGGCGTTCAGGAGCTCGCCAAGAAGAGAAAGGAGATAGAAGACGACAAAGCCTGTGACGAAACGGAGCGAAAAAGAGACGGAGTTGACGATCAGGCTGAGGAAAAACCGGAGTTATTAGGCGGATAAGTGAGCTGAAAAGGCAGACTGGGTTGAACATGTAGAAAATGGAAAAGGAAGTGAGAAAGAACGCGAGAAGCGGAGGATGAGGAGCTCAGAACGTTTGCAGAGGGCAGAAACGATACAGAGATGTCGCGTGGGTTAGGTAGTCTTGAAGGCGAGAGTGTAACTGAAGAGTTTGATGGAGAACAGCAATACGCATGCGTGGAGACTGCGAAAGCAAGAATGAGAGCTCCCGAGGAGTTTCCGGACGAGAGGGAAAAACCATGTGAGGAGGCAGCTACAGTTCAAACAGAGTAAAGAGACGCAATCGGCGATCTCGCGAAACCGGTGTCTTAGATAGAGCTTCGTAGCTTTAGTGTAGGTTGCGGCCATTACCGATATTTAGTCGGGAGCCGCGCTAGATGGGTGGACGCACTAAGTTCTTCGACCAGGCACTGTCACAGGCCCTAGTTGTGAGTTGTGCCAGGATTAGTGCGTGCTGAACAGCCGAAAAACTGCCTCTGCCAGGCGGCTGCTCAGAATGCACCTAGCGTGCACGAGCGGTTTTTGGTAATGACAGGTGCTGGTGAGGTTGTTGTGGGTTAGTCTCTGCGTAGGGGAAAGAATGATCCCGAGAAGGTCATCACGTTCTCGGGCCGCCATTCCGCTCCAGCACCAACCCTGCGCTCGCGGTGCCAGCGCGCAGCGTTGCCTTATGTAGGGGCAGTAGAGAGGCATGGCCAACTAGCCTACGAGACAAAAAGCGAAGTCGCATTTTGCGATACCATTCCGCCTTCCCCGAAGTTGTGTTCGCCTCATGGGGCTAAATTGTCGAGATTTGCGTTTACATTGCAACGCTACACGGTCCGGATCATATGCAGAGGGGTCGGAAATACTCAAATGCACTACTCTGTTTTCCAAATGTTGCTCGGGAGGCCATTATTGAATTGCCTCCCAGACCTAATACCGCCACCACAGAAGTGAACGTTCCCGTTCACCCGTCCTTTTTCGTCGGTGGTGTGTGTGTGCCGTGGTTGTGCGCGACGAGATGAATTGGGTGCTCGATCCGGGCGCCGAATTGATCGATCCCCGCACTGAACTGAGCTTTCTGTGCACCGCGAGTGAGCGAAAGCACCGCAGCACATTTTTGAAGGAACGTTATCAGGCTACGCCGTCAAGGAGGACATTTGCGTGCGTGCTTATAGTGATAATGAAAACTTTATTACCGTTTTATATTCCTTGACTGCAAAATTGTCCGTGTGGTTTGCCAGTCCTTATTGCTTTTGTTCTTGTTGTCGAGTGCCGGAATGTGTGTGCGTGGTTGCTGTTATAGCGCGCATCAGTGTTACAGGTTGAGTTGTCTCGGTGTTGGTGCCGTTTGCGCGCTCCGGAGAGACGACCCAATTTCTTTTTACTCGCACTTAGCATTGTTAGCATTTTGATGGTGTGTTTCCGGTTTGCAAGAGTATTCTGTCCCTGTTGAACGGCTAGTGAATGGGTTGTGTTTGTAGTTTAGGTGAGAGAGGGTTCGGAGCAGCTGCAGAAATGTAAGGGGGCTCATTTGTGGTTATACCTAGCTCCCTCCACGTGCTTTTTGTTTGTTTGTTCCGCGGATATTGCCGAAGGAGAGATGAAACGAGTGGCCCTTTTAAATTCTTTTCGGATTGGCTGAACCTTGAGGTACAGTAACCCTCTTAAAGGGGGGTGTTGTAAGGTCCACTTATGAGATTCGCGGCCAGGCACCCGGGCTGCGCGTGAGAACCCGACACTCTGTCTGGTGGACCAGCACTGTAGACTCTACGCTGCAGCCGTCGTCAATTCGGCACGGCGCGCACGGGAGACAGATTGTCTGGCCCACCGCATACCAGAGGGATAATCCCCCATTGATAAAGCAGACGGCGCTGCCGGATTCCGGGAACCAGCTGCGTGATGCGCAGAGGTGGTGGGATTACCAGCGTCGATGCGCAGGCCGCGCAAGACACCATTGTGAACGCGCCCCGGCCGGCAGGGCACACTGTCGCCTGTCTTTCGCTCTCTCTCCGCGGGGTCGCACGCACCTGCTCGTCGGCACCTGCGTGCCGTTGACCCAAAAATGGCGGCGCCTCATTGAATATCCCGTGGCGTGCTGAGTGATAGCGGTCTACGTGAATTTGGGAACTCCCTTACGCGTGTACGAATGCTACAAGGGCGTTCCCGAGAGAGGGTGATCTCGAGGTTTTATAAGGCCGAACATGGCCGTTAAAAATAGTTCTTGTCTGAGCGCCGAGCTGGGCAGTTCCCGGTGGGACAAGGAGTCTCGAAAGTTGAAGCTAGGTTGGATTTCTGAGCCCCCTAGGATAAAGGTTAGGATTGCGTCGCAAGTTCAGGGTGCACCGCCGTACCGGGTAACTAGACGGATCCTGCGGTCAGACAGAGTTTGGGCTGTCTTTTCTCGAGCGGTTTGTGTACGCTCCGAGAATAGGAGAGTTAGACGAAGTTGAGGAGCTCGAGTGATTTGTGCGCGCTCGGAGCTAGCGTCTAGCTGAAGTTCGAAGATTTTCCTGTTACTACTCATGTATTCAGTTATCCTACTGTAAATAGCTGTATATAAACTTTCGTTTCACTTAATCAACCTCAACGCCTCGAGTTCGTCAATTCGACCGCCATCTCCAAGAACTTCAACACCATCACCCTGCCAGCCTCCTGCCAAATCAACCGGAGCCCGGGCGAGTGGGTTCATGATCGACAGCGGACTTCGGGGAAACGAACCACAACCATGTTTACTCGTTTACTACGCTAAAGTACGTAGGAAACTTGTTTGAGACGCAGAAAAAAGATTCCTAATGTTGACTTGGCAAATCATTTGAAAACCAAGCCTAAAAATATTAAAAGAAATTCCTCCGTTCCCAAAATTTTCTAGTAGTTTTTAGAACTGATTCTTGCACTCATCTGCACTCTCTAGGCACCGGCGGTATTACTGTTGATGTGGAACTAGCCTGTGTAGTTCCTATATTCAAATCTGGGGATAAACACGAGTTCAGCAAGTACACACGAATATCCTTAGGTTACGTCGTATGTATGCTTTTTGAGCACATTCCGTCATAACAGATAAAAAAATACATAACTAGCAAGAACATGTTATACCAAAATCAACACGGTTTCCAGCGCGGGCTCTCCTGCCGGACTCAACTGTTTCAGCTAACGACTTCTATTCACGACTTTCAACACAAACTTCAATATACTGGCGTTTTTTTTATGAGTTTTCTCAACCTCATAATCGCTTTATACACTAAATTGAAAATATTTTATAGAAAGAAATGCTATAAGGGGGGTTAAAAAGCACCTAAGTAATGGTTACCAAGCAGTTATTATAGAGAATTTTCAGTCGTCATTCCAAGCGGTAAAATTTGTGGTTTCTTAAGGCTCGGTGCTTGTCTCCCACTCCCAATTTAATTTACAATAGAGTCCAGTCCACTTATAATAATATCCAACTGTCAAGGAAATCCCATTGTAATAACCGGTGATTTTGATACGCGGGTTGCTAAATAAAAAGACGTATCAGAGCTCAAAGCAAAATATTTGTAGGCAAGCAAGGTTGTACTGCTACCTATTTGTGGAAAAGAAGCCATACTCGATCAGCTTTGTTTGCTGCACATAAAGCGGGCGCACATCTTCTTCAAGAGCAAAATTCAGGTGCTTCACCTAGTTGAGCGAAGGGTCCTTGGTAGAAACAAAGTTCCTGACCAACTATCATGCGTTGGGCCTCCTGCGAAGGTCCATCCCGAGTAGGCTGTGCAACCTCGTCGTCAGAGTTGTCACTGCTACTGCTGTCTGCCGCATGTATCCGCGCAACGATCGCCTCTTTAGGGAGGCACTCAGATGTTTCCAAAACACTGGCCCTGTCGTCTGATCCGCGGGAGAACGGAGGTACTAGTTGAAGAGGCACCCAGTCAAACTCAAAGCAGCAGGCACGGGTACGGGGTCAAAGCAGCGGCATCGGGAGGGGTGTTTGGAGGGAGAACTGTTCACCTCCCCGCTTCCTCGTAAGCAGTGTAGTTGACTCGTTTTCTTAGGGATGGACGGCCAGGGAGTCGCATCGCGGCGCATGGTGTCGGCGGGATTGTCGTGGACAGCCGGCGGCACCTCGCATTTTCGGTGCTTGCAGTAACCCGATTCAATCGTTATATCTGATATTGCGGCACTGGAGCACTGCAATAAGCGATTTATTTTTCCATGGAAAGCATACAAAAGCGGACGGGGCCAGAGCTGTTCATTGTATATCCGATATATTGGTATAAATGTTATCGTTGTAAGTGGACTCGACTATATTGAGATAGCTGTTGATATTACTTCCCCTTCTAGGGTATTCGCAGATGACTGCGTATGTTACCGACGCGTAACTAAACAGTCCAGTTGTATTGAACTTCTAAATACCTTACGTAGTTGGAAAAGTGGTTTGATGACTAGTTAATGAATAATATATAAAAGCTAAAGTGTTGCGTTTTACCAGGCAAAATGAAGCAATATTTCCCAACTATACAGTTGAATCCATAAACATTGAGCCTGTAAATTTATTTAAATACTCAGAAGTTCACCTCACTATGAACCATTCATAAAAAATTTACATGGAATTTACTTTATCTGATATCTACAAGACGCTAGGTTTTTTCCGTCGTTCTTTCCGCCACGCAAATAAAGACAATAATCTGATTGCATACACATATATTGTAAGGTGAAAAGTTGAATAATCCTCCACAATTTGGGACCCTTACCAATAATACTTGACCAAAAATCTTGAATCATTGCAAAACAAGAGCGCACGCTTCATATTAGGTCAAACGCACCGAATTGATGCTTACATTGACAAAAACTAAGCTCGGTTTCCAACGTCTGGAAACAAGGCGCAAAATTTCCCCGTTCATATTCTTTTATAAACTTTATTCCAACGCTAATCATTTTACTTTCTCTAGAATAAAACCTGCGCAACACATATATATGCCTATCGGCCACCTAAACAAAGTGGAACCGGAATTTCTCGTTATGACCTACTCCGCCTTTGCTTTCTCCCTTCAACTAGTGACTCATTGCTGTTGCTGAAAATATATCTCGGTCATCACAAACTCTGAAACAGTTCGCGAAGAACTCGCAAATTTTTGTTGTGAGTGTAACAAAAACATGAGACTATGTGGTGGCGGATTATTTTTAGAGCACAACTCCTCCTGTTTTTGTGGCTAACTTTTTGTTTTTGGGTTCTGTATATGATGTTCTGCAATTACGTTACTGCACTCTCTTTTTTACTCAGAGTTTTTTGTTTATTGTAGCTTCTTCTTTAAGTCCAATTTAGCGAGAAATTTAGTACCTGTATATTCTCCTAACGCTTGAGTGTACCCTGTTATTTTGTTATTTTAATGTTATTCTGTATTCAATGCTTACGCTATGTGATGTCGGCAAGGGCCTTTAGGGAAAGAAAATATAAAAAAAGTGTGAAAGCGCCATCTGTCAATATGTTTATCTACAATATTTCAAGTGTGCACTCATGAAAATGCATTATTCCTTTCTGTTTACTTTGTGTCTCATGCATGTTGACTATGCGGCCTTTCTTTTGACTTTTCCTTTATGTTACCTCTAGGACATAACCAGGCTGTGTAATTTTTATTGGCTGCCGGACAAACAGCCATAATGTTTTACTTTTATATGTACTAGGATAAGAACAAAATTTTAATTCCCATTTTATGAATTTATTTCGGACAAGAAGTATAAAAATTTAAAACTGACTTGCATTCTTCTCATTCTGAGTTCCGCAATGCTATTGTCCATGCGTGTAGTCTAGGAAAAATGTGTTGCCTCTGTGTTGCCTCTAGGACATAGGGTGGAAGATATAACCTACGTTTGTTGTCCTAATTCTTTTTAAGTGTGCCGTAGTGCTGTTGCCTATGCATGCACTCAAGGGAATATGAAGTCAAAAGACTGACTTGTGTCGTTTGTGTTGCATCTAGGACTTTGGTGAAATATAGAACTATTTGTTGCCTTACATTTGTTTTCGGAAGTGGCGTAAACTAAACAATCCTGTTGCGCTTACTCGCCTAAACATGAAGTCGAGCTTGTAAGCCGAAATTATACTGGAAAGGTTAAGTTTTTGGGCTTGGCTAGGAATTGTAAGAAACAATGCCGATGGTTTGCGGAAATTCTGCAGCACTGTAAATGTTATTTAGTGCTAGTGAGCTCTGATAAATTCGTAGAAATATATTACCAACTGGTATGTTTGTATGAAACAGTGGATTAAGAAGGAAACAAATTGAACTAGGCTATTCGAAGAGCCTCCTTCCTACCGTTACAAAAAAATGAGAGAGAGAAGATTGTAAACAACAGAAAAAGTAAAAAAGCAAAAATCAGAATAGACAACAAAGCAATTAAAACAAAAACAACCGAAAAAGTGGCTTCCAATTGTCCTACTCTTTGTGTTTTCCTTCAAGGTCATTGTAAAGTGGCTTATCCTTGCAGCGAAATGCTGCAGCCGTGTACTGTCTATTTTGTAGAGCTTGCGGTAGAAAGATACCGGGACAAAAAACAAGAGACACAGCAAGAGGACAGGAATAACGTAAAGAGTCAAAATATAACCTAAGGCCAGAAAACTTCAATTGAAACAGAGGTCAAAAAACGTTCACCTGGCTGGTTTCAAACCTCTGGCCTTTGGATCGGTGAGTGAGTATTTAACCTCGAAGCTACGGAAACAGACTGCTGGAGGCATTGTAAACGTAGGTGTAAATGTTTTACCTTGCCCAGCCTTGCTAAGCCTCTATTTCAGTGAACTATTTGTCTGCGTGAATAACTTGACATACGTTGCTTTTGTGTGCGTGTGTGTATGTGTGTGTGTGTGTGTGTGTGTGTGTGTGTGTGTGTGTGGTGTGGTGTGTGTGTGTGTGTGTGTGTGTGTGTGGTGTGTGTGTGTGTGTGTGTGTGTGTGTGTGTGTGCGGTGTGTGGGTGCATGTGTATGTTTGCGGGGAATAATTTTTTATGCGCTCGTTCTGTTTATGAAAAGTAAAGATGTGAATGCGTGTACGCTGAACAAAACACTCAACAGGCAATAACGATGGAGATGACGATGATAATAAGTTTGTTTTTTGAAAAATTTTCATTTGCTTTTCAGTACCAAAAACTTTCGACTACGAAAAATTCCCCCGCATTTCCCCGAGGGGGAGAATGTGAAAGTGCGAATGCACGGTTGTCGGCCCGCTTGCGGCGCTTGCGCTCGGCCCCCGCAGCCCACCGCCTCGCCGCCTTCTCTTCCATACTCTTCCATCGGGTTTGTAGTATCACGTGTACACCACGCAGTTATCAAGCCGCTATAACGCCGCTGAGTCGCCAACGCACGCCGCTGACGGCGTAGTTTGAATGCGTTAAAGATATAAGGCGCGTCACTAACGCTGATGTCACCGTCGCGTCCGTGGCTTGGTCATTCCACTTCCGGGCACCGCTGTGAACGGTCGTGTAATCATGAGCTCGCACCGAGCGGTGATAGCGGCCGAAGCCAGCCGCGGAAACAGGAGCGAGGGGAACGAAGAACAGGACTATCAGATTATCTTGCCGACGCTGCCTACCGGACGGATTGTGTCAAACACAGTTTTCTTCACGCTGACGTAAAGGGAAGACCATACCGGGTCGAAGACTTCAGGGACGCTCTGGCCCAGCATGGTGCGCTGCCCGAGGTTATTTCCTTGGGCGCGTACCAAATCAACCACGTCTGGGCAGTGACCTTCAAGAACGCCGACGCAACTAGGAAGATGCTGGCCGCTACCGAGATGATGGTGAAGGGGCGTCGCTGCCTCGTGATTGACCCGCAGAACCAGGAAGTGAAGCTCCAAGCTCCTACTGGCTGTTGTACGGGGTGGCGGACGAAGACATTCGCTCCGCATTTTCAACCTATGGCAGTGTCAGCGAGGTGACCAGAGAGCGGGTGGCGTGTTGCGGGTGTCAACGAGAAAACGTCGACGACGAGGACTGTGCTACTCAAGCTCAAGTCCGGGCTGAAGCTAGGCGACCTGCCCCACCAAATTCGCGTCGCCGGGGAGCTAGCTCTCGTCGTGGCACCCGGGCGGCCTATGCAGTGCCTTCGTTGTCACGGCGAAGGCCACGTCAGACGTGAGTGCAAGGTGCCGAGGTGTTCCCGGTGTAGACGTTTCGGCCACACCTGACACTCACTGTGAGCGCTCGTACGCGAGCGCTGTGGGACCCGCTGGCACTGACCTGGCCACCGAGTACATCATGGACGCGG
Source organism: Haemaphysalis longicornis (assembly GCA_013339765.2). NCBI lineage: Eukaryota > Metazoa > Arthropoda > Arachnida > Ixodida > Ixodidae > Haemaphysalis > Haemaphysalis longicornis. Next base: position 147,994,838 of record CM023455.1, read on the forward strand.
CGGAGGCGGCGGAAGCTGCCAAGGGGTCCGGGGACCTGGGGCCGGAGGAGGCAGCCGATGAGGCAAAGGACGAGGCCATCGCGGCAGCAGGGGGCGGCGACAGTGGAGCCACGGGAAGCCTGTTGATGCGGGAGACCTGTCGAAAGACGGCGTCACCCGAACGGACAACCACCTAACGGCAAGTCAGAACCCCGATGCCATGGAAGTGACCGAGACTACTGTAGCCAAGCGGGCCCACGTCGACGTTGCCGAGGGTGACGCAAATGACATCACAGCCCAGGCCGACGAGCCGCCGATGAAGGCGACGCCAGGGCGTCGTTCGACGACGCGGCTCAAGACAAATGTATCGGAGCGCAGAACGACAGGGGTGGCGGTATCGGCATCAACGCACCTAGACGACCCGGGGCCAAAGGCGTCCCCTAACGGAGCACTGGACGTGAGAGGTAAGCACCATGTCCCCCGGTTTCTAGTATGAGAGTGGAAATGGAGCCTTGCGAGTCACTGAACCTTGCAACCCTAAACGTCCGAGGCCTTTCGGGTAAGCGACGGCAGAGCCAAGTATATCGCCTGTGACTGACTTGGACGTGGATATACTAGCGGTTCAGGAGACGAAAGTGGAAGGGGAGGATGAGACCGGGGACATGGTGCGACGTTTCACGTCGCGGTATTTTGTATGTGTAAGCCATGCAGTTGGCCTCTCCGCTGGCTGCCTTTTGTTTGTCAAACAAACTGCCGAGCCTTGTTGTTAAACATGTCTTCTCCGGTTTATCGGGCAGGCTTGTGATTGCTGATGTGGCGTTTGCTGAAGTGCAGTGGCGATTTATCTGTTTGTATGCGCCGAACGACGCTAAGAAAGAACTGTATTTTTCAGTAACGTACGGCCTTATCTATGCGCAGAAAAGCGGCTAGTCGTGTTAGGCGACTTTAACTGCGTCTTGTCATCGCGCGACAAGGCTAGCACCACGCCTTTTAGAGACGAAAGTACTGTACTGTTGTGTGATATAATAGATTATTTTGGATTAGTGGACGTGGGCGAATGCTTGGAAAGCGAACGTGATGTGAAATTCACACATTTTCAGGGTGTTAGCCACGCCAGACTGGATAGGGTATATGTGACAACCGACTTGATTGGGAAATGCGAAGGGTACGCCGTAAAACCCGTATCCTTTTCGGACCACTGCTTGGTTGTGTGCAACCTAGGATTTAAAAACGGACCAATCCCTTTAAGTGGGAGCTATGGAAGTTAAACGACAAGTTGCTCATGGACGGGGACTTTGTGGAAACAGTGAATAATAAAATACGGGAAATAGAGGGGGGTAAAATCTGCGAACAGTGGGAGGAGTGTAAACAGGACGTGAAACTGAGGGCCATAGAAAGGTCCACGGTCATTAAATATGAACAAAAAATTATTGAAAAAACACTAAGATCCAACCTAGAGAAACTAACACGCGAAGAGTGCAAAGCGCCTGGGGTGTTCAAAGAAGATATTGCAAAATTAAACAAAAACTTGAAGTGCTGGACGACGAACGCTATCGGGGAGCTCTCGTGCGCGCGAGAGTAGACCAGTTAGCGTCCGGAGAAACGCCTACTAAGCGTGCGATGGGTTTAGAGCGGGCGAACGCGCGACGTAACGAGATAAGACAGATAGAGTTTGAGGGAAGGGTGACGGACGATAAGCATGAAATCGCGCGGGCGTTTTTCACTACTACAAAGGATTGTTTGCTTTTCGCATGGTTGATTTGGAGGCATTTAAAACCGAGTTCCTCGGCGCAATGCCGAGAATCGACGAAGACAGTAAAGAAAGGTTAGAGCAGCCCATAACACCTGCTGAAGTCGAAAGTGCCATCAATAACCTAAACCCAGGAAAGTCGCCAGGACCTGACGGGCTAAGCGCGGCTTTTTACAAGGCGTTTAAAGCCGAGCTTGCGCCACTCTTGGCCGCACTTTTTAACGAGGCTCTGGAACGCAAGGCTTTGCCCTTGTCATACGCACAGGCACACACGATACTAATACCTAAAACAGACAACACAGATAAGCTTAAACAGGTAACAGCATATCGCCCAATCACTTTGACGAATGTAGATTATAAGATTTTTATGAAGGTGTTAGCCCAGAGAATGCAAACAATCGTCACTCAAGTGGTAGGAACACATCAGACGTGTGGCATTAAAGGACGGACGATTTTCACCAACACGCATAAGGCAAGGTGTGTTCTAGAATGCTGTGACGCTGCCGAAGCTCGTGTGGCTATTCTCCAGCTCGACCTGGAGAAAGCTTTTGATTGTGTCTCCCATGAACTGTTGTTACTTATTTTGGACTATGTGAATGTAGGGACAGTCATTAAAGAGGGTGTGGCTCTGGCGTACCGGAAGTGCACCACGAGATTAATCGTTAACAAGACTCTGGGGGCCCCCATTAGCGTGGAACGGTCGGTACGCCAGGGCTGCCCTCTAAGCCCACTTTTATTTTGTCTGTATATTGAAACTCTGTGTTTAAAGATAATCGAAAACGAACACATTCGCGGGTTTCAGCTGTGTGAGGCGGAAGTGAAACTTCTCGCATACGCTGATGACATTGCTGTTTTTTGTACCACGAAGGAGAGTGTTAGAACTGCAGTTGACAGTGTGAAACGATTTGGGGTAATTACGGGCAGCGGGGTAAACTGGGGGAAGTGCCTGGGTTTCTGGCACGGGGACTGGCCATCAACACCGGACTATTTCGCCAACGTCAGTTGGGAAACCAGCCCTGTTAAGTACCTTGGTACGCCGCTTGAATGCTACCAGGACAGCGAACCGTACTGGCGGGCCCAAACGCAGGAAATACGGGAAAAAGGGGAAAAGTGGAAAGGGGCCTTTCTATCAATGTTTGCGAAAGCGACCGTATGTAATTTATTTTTTGTTGCCAAGCTGTGGTACGTTATGCAAGTGTTACATTGCTCACGTGTGAATGTGCAAAGAATGCACCGAGCATTCGCGGTGTTTATATGGTCTTCCCTCCTGGGAAAGGTGTAGCAGGGATAATCTGTTTCGGCGGGTCAAGGAGGGCGGTCTTGGACTGACCCATCTATTTGTCCGCCAGTTAGTGAGCAGATTTCTCTTTTTGAGAGATACGAGCGACCCCTTCTTGCGGACAGTCTGCCAAGTGCGGCTGTCTCACGCGTTACCGGAATTGGTTGTGTCAAGTGTGCATATTCAGGGGCGGATTCAGGGTTATTTTAAAGAGATTGTAATGTCGGCAAGGTTCCTATCGACTCGTTTTTCTATGCAGTACTTGAGTACAGTGTCGCGGAAAAAATTGTACAAGGATGTGTGTGATAGTCTGTTCCCTGTTCCGCGCTATAGAGCGCTGTACAGTGCAGGGCCAGGGCAGGACGTACTCAAGAGAGTGAAAAGGATGCCTGTGCCGTCGGGGGTGAAGTCTTTTTTCTTCAAACTTCATTCAGGGACACTAACAGTGAAAACATGGTTAAAAGAAAAGGGATTAGAGACACCATGGGGTACAGACTGCACAATTTGCAAACAACCAGAGAACATAGAACACGTTTTCATACACTGTTGGATGGCGGTACACTTTTGGGATGTGATGCAACGAACACTACACAAAGAATTCCCACTTAATTCACATGGTATCCGGTATCTATGCACAGACAATGAAGAAGGGGTCCCCTACGACTTAGTGATGCTTTTGGGCCTCCATAGCATCTGGCGTGCGCGCATGGCCTGGCTCCATGGCGACGCGAACGCTCGACCGGCGCGGCAGTTACTGCGGGAAAGCGTTGCACAATTTGTTGAGGGGCAAAGAACGCTACAGCCAGCTCCTGAGTGGTTGGATTTAGTTGAAACACTAACTGCTATTAAGTAATGAACCAATGACAAAGCCAAGTCGGAGTCACGACTGGCAGCTTTTTGTGTGTGCCTGTTGTATGTGGTGTGTTGAATGACTTGCGTTATGTCGAAGACCGGCAATAAAGAAAAAAAAAAAAAGCGTCCGTGGCTTGGTCGGTAGAGCGTCGCGCTGCGGCCGCAAAGTCCTCGGATCGAAACCTGGCGCCGGATGCTGTTTCTTTTTTAAATATAGAGGAGCACTGCGGACGCCGCCGCCGCCGGCGGTGGATGGTTTGGGGTCGCTTACAAAGTGCATTCGCACTTAAAAGAGGTTGCTCGCTATTAGGAAAATGTACTGCCATTAAATTTATTGTTGCTATTATCAACTTTAACAAAATATATATTGGTGTCTGCCTAGTTTGCTCAGGGGTTATCATGGAATAACAGCTATATAGCCAACTGTAGTAATAAGCCTAGTCTACACTAGTAAATTTGCAGTCGCTGTCATGGGTGTGGAGTGCAAAAAAAAAACGTGGCTCGTTCGTTGTTCGCTGTTCGTGGTTTTGGCGGTTTGATTTCGATTTGCTGGTGTTACGTGAATTACTACGTGCTCCTCCTGCTGTAATACTACCAAGTAGTGCTCTTAGGGCACCTGAAACGTCGTGAGTGCTCGCAAAGCACCTGGGTAGTCGCTGTACTGCGCTGATGTAGTAAACGCACATCGAGGTCACCATTTGACAGAACACCTCATAAGTTGTGCGTGCCTACGTGAATCAAGAGTCTCTACTGCAAGTTCCACTCAATCGGCGCGACGTGTGAGAAATGCGGCGTATTCTGCCGTAAGTGGTGGTATATCGTTGTGCATGTGAAAATTTTCGTCCGCTTTGCCGCAGCACCATTTTGATAAACGTGTTTAGCATTTTGCTTGCTGTTGTGGTCGTCGTGCTCGTTTTATCGCAAATTACCGGCTGCGTCGGTGCGGTCACATAAATGGTTTTCTTGGAGCGGTGCCATTGCCGGCAACGAGAATGTAATCATGCGGACGGCCCAACGGCCGCCGCTTGGGTTGGGTGGAATCGACCGCGAAAGCTTGATGCATGAAACAAAAAAAGAGCGAGAACTGCGTAATCCTTGCAAAACAAGGCGCCCACTCCCCAAATTTTTTAGGAGGCAGTTGACCTACAGTATATTTTTTACAGGACATAGGCAGCTTAGCAGTTTTTTGACAGGTAGTTTTCGTTTTCGCACAAGGAAATACAAGGAGGCTGCGTTACATTTGTAGTTATAATACGTGAGAGTTGCATATACGTTAACTTTTCAACATTTGAGCTTTGATACCAACTTTATAAATAGTACCACATGCACAAGTTCTTTAGTCAGTCAATGTTTGACCTGATGCTTGATTAGACGTCGGAGCTTGAAAATATGCTGTTCAGCCTGCAACGTTGGTGCAGTCACAGGGCAGCTTTCACTGTTTAAATGCAAGAAATTTTTTTACCTTCCTAAGCTCATCCAGCATCGACATGATCAAACAAAAATGCTTGTGTGGTGTGACGTTATTAGTAGCTGGCTTGCATAAACTGTGGTGACCGTAACGTGTAGAGCATGGGTTCAACGTGTGGATTCTTACAAATGTGCATGTGACGGGGGTACAATACCCGTGCTAAAAAGATTTTACAAGGTGTGGGCTTCCCACTGCGATCCTTGGTCATCCAGTTTTTTCGTTTCGACAGCATTTCAACTTGCTTACCCCTTGGTGGTATTGGCACCCTGAGACGTTCACCATGTGCCTCTGAAATAATTTTTAAGGGGCCATGAAAACAAAATACAAGTTTGTGTTATTCGAAAGATTTCTTGTGTTATGGTGCCCCCGCAATTGTCCGAATTGAAACGATGCTTTTTTGACTAGAGAATTTAATTATTGAAATTGAAAGTTTATTTTCCCGCTAAATCATGCGTTTTCGTGGTCTCCAATGACATCACAGGGTGCGACCGCTCTGCAGCCGATTGAGAAACCTTGTTTACCGTTAGTGAACCAAGATGGCGCCAACATACCATGGCAAGCCGTTTTCTGCTTTTGGTTTGTTTTTGACCGTATTTCAGCCTGGCTTGTTTTGTTCAGAAAGAAAATAATCGTTTCGTGAAACATAGTGCCCGCTCTACTATTACGGCCACGTAAGACACCGTTGCCTGTGTCAGTCGGCCAGTGTCGTCTGAGATAACCTCGCAGCCCCGCAGTCCTGTGCAGCTAAACCAAGAATAATGCGTGCAGTACCAACAGCAGTACGCATCGGTACTTCTATGTTTATGTATGATTTCCTAACTTGTACTCTTTGTCCCACCATTCTTACTGCTGTAAAAAGAATGTGAGCTAAATTTAGGTGGAAATAGCTCGTTCGGCAAGCTTATATGCTCGGCGTTATTTGCGTTTTCTTTTGCCGCCCTCCGCCAACTGCCGAGCTGGCAGGTGTGACATAGTTTCTGTTGCGGAAAGTGAGCTAATGGGTCGCAGGGCGATTTCCTTTGTTACTAATTTCTAGCTTGCTTGAGTGAAAGTTTAATTGAAAATTTTGTCAGTATGATTCTAACAACGCAGTAATTTGAATGAACCAAAAATCTGTTTTCTCTTCGTGACTACTTTAGAAGCCTTAACCACCTTTCGCATCCTCTGGACGAGAAACTATGCTTGCACAGTTGAAATCTGGGGCCACAAATATACACCACCTAAGGCCATATAGTAGGCTTATTTTAGCTATATTTCAGTGTAAGGTTGCTTCTCTTTCTTTAAAAAGTGGATGAAATACTTGCAAGGATTGTTATGGATGTAATATTTTTAGCTTGAAACAACTGAAGGCGATTTTCGTGCACCTACCGAAAAAGAAATTGGGTCATGTCCTGTCAGAACACGTATTTCACTACTTTCACTTTCAATTTTTTATGGGGCCAGGTGTTTTCCCTGGATGATGCACGTTGTGAGCTACCAGAAGAATTGGCTGCCTTCTTTTTTTATCTATCCGGCTTGACCTGTAAGTGGAGTTCATTACGACTGTTCAGTGCATGAAAATGTCGATTTTGAATGCTGAGAAAGCATGAAAACATGGGTTGCGCATGCGCGAACATGAAAACATCGCATCAGGGCTGCGTCCTTGCTCCATGAATTAAGAACGACCTTTTCAGGTTTGCTCACTGTGGTAGTTGCGTGGTGGCACAGACAGTGCGTAGGAATTTTATTTCTACAACCTATTACAGATAAACTACATCTTTAGACTGCTACTCAAAAGCCATATTATGGACTACATTACATAAGTGAAGCATTTCCATGCACCCAGAAATGAAATTTAGGTGAATTCTCTTCAATGCCCTAGATGCAACTTGTCGCTAGTAGTAAAGGGGTGTAATGCCTGCCTTTTTGCCACTTTCTTTCTTGTTGTGTAGTATGAGGAGTCTCACTGGGCATCGTACCCCCCCCCCCCCGGGCAGCTATTTGCTCTAGCAAATTTGATAATGGTCCTAACTGTCGAAGAGAACTCGGAACATAGAGCTGTGGTGTTTTTTTTTTGTTTTCGTAAAGCAGACTTTGTTTGGAATATTGTTATATCGCCACGGATAATTCAGAGTTTTTGTAAAAATATAGAATATTGGAGCCAACTTGGGCTCCACAGCAAACATAAAAAAAAACGAACCTCGAAGGATTCAATAAAGTGACCTGCACGGATGAGCGTTGACGAATTGAATGCGGCAGGGTTTGTTTGGCACTCAATCATTTAGAGGGAGAACATTTTTAATGAAAAACAGAAAAAAGTTATGATAGGAACAACACTTTTTACATTTCAAACAAGACTGCTGCTGCAGCATACAAAGTAAAAAAAAAGGGAAAGACGCTCCCCTCAAAGAAGGATTAAATTGCATGTTTTGGCCAGGTGCTTGTAACAAAACATTATGCAAACAAATCAAAAGGCGTGGTTAGGGCAATATTATGATGAATACAGTAGGTAAAACCTGCATTATTTCCGAACAATATGAATGTTATGCGTGCAAACATATGCAAAAACGCTTGGGGGTTTTTAGCATTCGAGTGCACGTTACAGAGTAGTCAGCTCAAGTTACTGACCACGATAGCTTTCCTCATTGCCGAGAAGCATAAATTCTGAAATTAAATTTGGTGTATTCAATTGCTTTAGCCCTTTCACTGTCACTAACGTACTGGTTTGTTTTCACGTTTTTCCTCCGCAGTGTCACTGACATACCGGTGCGTTTTCTGTTCTGCGTTAAAAAATTTGTGCAATGGCGCAATGTTTTTGCAGCTGCATTGTTTGTGCCATCTGTCGAATGTTCCAGTAGCTTGTATTTTCACAAAGTACAAAGCGACCGCGCCCAGCTTTCCTTGCTTGGGGGGCTTGGTCACTCCCGGCGCTCACTGTACATCTGTCGGGATGAGTGACCATGTGGCACGCGTACAATTATAGGTGCAAGTATTGTGTCATCCACCACGGTTTTCTAGGGCTGTTTTTTTTTTTTGTTACGGTGTCTACTATGGAATGCCATGTTAGCCCCGGACGAACCTCGTGTCAGCAACAACCTCGCTGTTTCAGCAGCACATGAGGGTGTTGTGTTAGGGTGTATCCCATTTCTATATCTATCCACCATCAAGATTTCAGGAAGCACTCTTTCTGTACGTTGTGTGGGCTGCTAAAGAGCTCTCTCTATGCGTCCCGTTACTTTCGAATGGCCGACGTGCGGGGCCTTCGACTGCGGATAGAAGCGTTGGTTATTCGATTCCAGTTCGAATACAAGCTGAGCTCGAATTGGCATTCTGAAAGTTTCTCATCCGAGGAAGAGGTGTGAGTGTTACAGCATCAGATTATAATGTTGAAACGATAGGTCACCTTCCCGGAAGTGTGCATGGCAAACTGAATATATCTGGAAAGGTGATTTCTCACCCACGCTTTTTCTTTTCGACGCGTTACGTTCTAGAAGCTATCGTACTTAAATAATTCACTATGTTCCTCCCCTGATATTCCGGAAACCTATCTGACACTAGGGGTTGGTCATGGCCAGAAACCCGCGACTGTGAAAGGGTTAATACCGCTGACACAATTATTGAAGAGCCCCCCAGCCCCCAGTCACAAATATCGGGTTTACATTATCACCTTCCTAACGCCCAAAGGATGAATTTATATTTGTATCTAGCAATTATTATGTTATTCACAATGGGGGTGTACACGTCCTTCATCTTTAGTTACCCATGTTCTGCTCGGCCCATCGACACAAGGAAATATAAAAAGTGGGGCGCCAACTTAGACGTTGGTCAGTTCATGGTGATGTGCATTTCCTTAACTCTGAACGTTTTGCTGGTTGGCAGAAATACAGACAGACAAACTAGACAATGCCAGGGCTCTCTCGTAAACGAAACGAACGAAAAAACTGTTGCCCTGATAGGTTCCAAAGAATACGTTGACACAAGCAACTACTCAACTTATGATGACGACTGATCAATGCGTTCTGTTCGCAAGTTCACGCAATTTTATGTCGCATTCTCTTCCCCCTCGTATTTCTTTGTTCCCATAGTGCCGCTGCAATAACCTCATCCCTCAAATGTTCTTGCGAGTCTGTATGAATGCCCTTCATGAGAAGGCCGTGAATATAAACAGTACTTAGTTATGTTGCCTATGTAACAGTATGTCATAGTTGATGTCCGTAAGGTCATTATTTAATTTAGTTGGTCTACATTTTGTGGCTAATATTGCAGCTTACAAGTTGTATGTTCCATTTCAGGATACTTGGTTTAGTTTTGTATGGGAACACTCCATCATATTTGTAAGGATAACCAGCAAATTATCCAGAGTTATGCTTGTTTAAACCCCTTCATATGCGATCAATGCGTTTGTCATTTCAGGTTCAAGAGTGGCAATAACTATCCCATCCTGTGAGGGGTAAAGATGAGGAGACTCCTGGTTTGGCAGGTGGCAGTAGCACTTATGGGTCCAACCTGAATAAAATAGTGAAGTTTGCAAGTGTCATATGTGTTTTCTATTATTTTCGTCAGCTTGCTCTTAAGAAACCACTGCAGCATGAACCAGTTACTGTGGAGCTGCGTGATTTTTTCGTACGCAGCTGCCTGTAGAGCGGTGGTATTTGGCAGCATGCAACCGGCACTCAAAAGGTGGAAGCTTTTGCGACACGTAGAGGACGGAAACATAAAGCATTCTTGGAGTACGCAAAGTCGGTGGCAATATTAAATACAGGGGACACACAAGGGACGAATGCAGTCTATTGCCTTCAAGACATACAGCGGACACACAAAGACCGTATGGTGTCTGTTGCCTTTGGGAGATAGACGGGACACATGGAGGACGGAAGCACACAGTACACTTCGAGGATGAGGAGAAATTGCAATACAGAGGACACACATATGACGTACACACTATATTTCCTTGGGACGTGCACTGTCTTTACTGGACATAAAAATTTTCATGAGGGTGATTCTCTATACCTATTCCGGTGTGGGCTCCTGAGCTTTGTAAGAGTTCCGCGCCCTGCAGCAGAAATATTTCTTAACCGAGCTTATTCAGAAGCAACTGACCTCTGCGACGAGATTAAAATAAGGATAATATCTTAAAATCTACATTTTTGCTGTTTCATCTATGTAACAGCAAAATATGACAAAGTAATAATAAAAACCACTGTTTTGTGTTCTAGGTTCACTTTGCCTTAGCAGCTAAGGTTTGCTATTCAGAGCTTTTTTATTAGGAGAAATTCGCTAAAAACGCGATGCAAACTGAGTAACATCAGTATTTTAAATCCTCGTTCTGCATACCCAAACTTCCCTCTGCCAAATTACGAATCTAAAGTTCAATTTTCCCCATTTCCAAAGCAAATGCCCGCGCAACAAACCCAAAGAAAATGCTAAGCGGCCGTATTGCAATCATGCCGCAATTTCTTTGTCGTCGGCTTTATAACCGAAGGACTCAGGTTCCTTACCGACAACGGGAAGCGTTTTGTTCTTGTTCTGTCATTGTTTTACCCAATATTGTGTAAAGTTGGCTATCCCGCAGTGCTTGTTTGTTATAACACCACCATCACTGAGACCAAGACATCGTTAATAGCCGCTGTGACAGCTAAGTCGGGAAGTGCGGAATTGATATTTGACTTAAGCTATAGGAGCTTTACCCCGGGCAAGCGACGTGTCATTGAAATATTGGTGCACCTCTCTTTCCTAATGTCGAGGCTTAAATATCGCGGTGATAGTTTATAGATTGATATAAGAGAAAAATCCTGTTTGGTTACGTATCCCAACGCACCGATATGAAAGGGGAACTCCAAATTCCAATGGGCGTGAAATATAAACACGGGAGGGTCGCACCGTTTTGTCAAACTTTAATGGTAATACGTGTAGGGTTCTGTTCCGATTTGCATTTATTTTTCAAAAAATGGTTGGGTCGAGTTTCTCTCAGTCATAAAAAAAGGAAGGATTGGTTCCGGTTGACGGTTTGATTTGTTTCCCGCCCGTGATGTATATATATTTGCGTATATAGATAGAAAGATAGATAGATAGATATACAAAAAATAACTGTGCTTCAAAAGATGGGTGCATCGCGGCATATCAATCCGACATCACAGCAATCTTCTGTTAGCGGACAGTTTTTGGTTCAAATCTGCTTAGGAACCTCTAAGGCAATAAACATCACCATTTTTACTCTCGGCATGGTTAGACGAAAAAAAAACTTCAGGAATTTTTTATTTCTATAAAAAATATAGTCTGCAAAGAAAATATTGTCAAAATTATACAAGTGAAACAGACTAGTGTTACGATATTATTTACTTCTTTGAGCTTTAAAGGGGACTTAAATAGCTTTCTGAAGGTCGCCATTTCAATCGCGCAATCGCTAGAAAACCCCTTCTCGACAATGTATACCAAATATTACACCTCTGCGTAAAGCAGGGGCCGCAAAAACACGAAACAAAGATGCTTTCTTTCTACCTTGCTGACCTACCGCTTCCTTGCCGCCAAACTTGCACGTCACAGCGCGCCACACTTGCGCGCTGTGACGTGCAACAGAGCGGTTGTGACGCACCTGTATGACGCACGAAGCTCTGCGCTATTGGTGGACCCCGCTAAGTGCTGTAGCCAGTCAGCGTTCCCGGCTCTGGGAGAAACGCGGTTGCGCGCAGCGCTCCTGCACCGGAGGCAGGGCGTATTCGTCCTGCACGGGTGGCACGGACGAATGTATATCGTCGCCATCCGTTACACGAGCGTAGCTGAGTTTGTAGTCGTGTACAAGGTATTAATAACGCTGAAAAACATGGAAAAATCTCTACAGGCACAAACCCCCGCTACACGCGCGACCGTGGCAAGCATCTGCCTGCTCGGTCGGCAAGCAGCCCACTGTGCGGTGTACGCACGGTAACGCATACACCGCAGCAGCTAAAACTTGTCACCGCCCGCCAGTACGGGACTATTGCTGAAAATCAGTTTGCAAATACGCGAAAGGGGGGTGATAGTGCAGTGAAAGATTGCGCGGGGTGTCGTCGTCGTCGCGGCCTCGCAAAGCAGTGTCTGGATAACTGTGGCGAGGCTACGCCTTTTCACCCACCTCGGTGGGACGAGTTCACCACGAAACGCTAACGCTAGCGATCCGCTAGCGAGACGCTATAGTCGTCGGTGGCAATCTTCAATTATTGTCGTTAGCGAGCATGTTGAGTTAGGAAGCCCCCTATTTTGCCTTCAAACGCTCGTAGCGCTCGTTTCCGCCGACGCGAGCACGGCCGGCGCGAGGAAGCGTTCGATGCGGGCCGGCCACCGACCGACCGCGCTGAGTGGTAGTAGGCGGAGCTTGGCCGTCGTCTGCTACAAGTGTGCCATACCGCCGAGCGGAGCCAATGGCTGTGTGCTTCTCGATGCAACCCTGTTTCTCTAGGTGTCACCGATCAGGTCTTGCGCCTGGTCGGTAGCGTCTCCGCTTCCACAGTGCTTTGGAGGAGCGGTTAAAGAGGGAATGCGCTCGGCTAATAGCTCGGCTAATACTGGACGCTTTTAAACCATTTTTGCGAAAGCATATTTTTTGGATAGTACTCCAATGATTGCGCACGTAAAATCTCAACCTTTGGAACCCTGTTTAGGACCTTTTTAAAAGTTTCATGATTATTTCGCAGCGTAAAGAAAAGTGTGTGCTAGAGCAACAAATTTGGATAAGAAATGTTAAAATTGGGTGCATTTCTTGGTTTCCTAGAGTAACAGATTCAATTCAAGAAGTTATTGGGCAAATAAAGAAGACATATATAGCTACTTTACCCTGCCATATATTATGAGTAAGAATATAGTGCCGCGAACCATGTATCGGTGTGTTTATTTATTGTTTGTTTTTCCTGCCTGGCCGCGCCCGGCTCTGTTATCTGTGACCAAAGTGCGGCGCGTCTTCTATTCTTCCATTCTTTGTTTTTATGCCGCACGGGCTATCTCATTCAGATAAGGAGACTGTTTCGTCTTAACGTCATTACCCCAGAATAATCTTCTCGGATCTACAATGTTCTGGATGTAAATCGATATAGAAACACTCGCGCCGGAAGATAAAAGCCTGCAGAGCAGATGCAGCGGCATTCGAATCGTCAACGCTCGCCTTCGCACGTCACTTTGTTCACTGCTGCTTCGCCGCATGTGTTCTTTGAGTTGTTAGGGGAACACAAGGTTGCTCCAATAAACTTGATTTCCTTGAAAACAACTGCGTCATCTTTGGCCACGTGACATCTGGTAGAGGTGCAGGGTAAGTTTACGCCCTCGTCAAGCCGACAAGCAAGTCCCACTCATGCCGGTTGTCAACAGTGTGGTCTTCAGCCGTAGTTTGGACTGCTTGCGTATAAAGTGAAGGAAGAAGACGTGGTGACCACCACCATGACCAACGCAGGAACCATGACCAGCACTCCCAATCCTGCCCTCGTTCTTCAAGCGACCCGGGAATCACCACCGTTCCGCGGATTCCCCGAAGAACACCCTGGAGGTAAAGTTGCACAACCGCGGAAATGTAAAAACCCTCCAACGACGCAGCGACTGGCTGAAGACCATGATTCACGACATGCCCTCTGCCCGATGACCCTACCGAACCCTAACGAGACTCCCAAATGCGGCGACAGCTACACGGCGCGACGCGTGCCCGACATCACCGAACCTGCCGCTGAGAATACGACGAAGACGACGACGCATAGTGCCTGGCCGTCAACACGTACAAGCAGAGATATGACGCCACGACGTAGCCTGAACTCGACGAAGGCGGCCTCCTACGTTCAGCTGTTCATTGATGGGTTTGATGTAGTCACCCTCATAGACACGCGAGCCGACTACTCAGTAATGAGCGGACCATTTGCATCTGAGCTGAAGAGAGTTATGACCATATGGGGCTGTCCAGACATATGCACAGGAGGAGGCCACCTCGTTCCGGCAAGTGAAACGTGTACATCGCCCGTCACCGTTGTCGGCACAACGTACCCATTTTGCCTGACTTCTCCCGTGACGTAATTCTCGGAATACACTTTTTGACGGACAACGGGGCAATAATTGATCTGCAGGCCAACATTTTCCTTCGATCACGTCATGAAGTCTGACGTGAACCTTAAAAACCGTGCTGCTGTAAGGATCGCCGACGATGATGTCATTCTGCCACCCCGCGCAAGCCTAATGATCAGCGTCTACTGTGAAGATGCGGTTCCTGATGTCTACGCTATCGTAGAGAGTGAAGTTGCTTCCGGACGCTGTGTCTCTTTCGGAAAAGGCATTGCGCCATTTAAACAAAGTCAATCCCACGTTTTGGTCACTAATTTCACCGAAGAGTACAGGCATGTAAACAAGGGGGCTGCAATTGCGATGTTCGAAGAAAAACAAGAAGTGACGTGATCGTGGTTGCCGAATTTAAACGCGCACCCCAAGATAACTTCAAGCTTCCGAATCCCTTCGACCTGAATCCGTCGTTACAGCAAGCATAACGGAACAACTTATTCGTTTTGAGCGTCTCACAGGGAGTGTTTTTCGTGGAAGTGAAAACTACATAAGACACCTCTCGCGAAGCACCGAATAATCACCGAAGAGGGAGCCCGAGCTACCCGACAGTCACCGTACCGCGTCTCTTCAAACGAGCGGAAGCCATTTAGACTCAAGTCGACGACATGCTCAGCGACGACATTATACAGCTATCGAAAAGCGCTTGGGCTGCACATGTCGTATTGGTGAAGAAACAAGACGCACATTAAAACTTCAGCCATTGCTAACTTGCCAAGGCCGAAAGACAAGAAGGGCTTTCGAAGATTTCTCGGCCCGTGCCCATACTACCGGTCCTTTGTCGCAACGTTCGCACGCATTGCAGAGCCACTCACACGCTTGACGAAAGATCACACACCTTTTAGCGGAGACAACGACCAAGAAAAAGCATTCTGCAAGCTGCAAAAACCCCTGTAACGCCTGTCCATGCTCGCTTATTTCAACGAAAACGCCGAACCGAAAATCACACGGGCGACAGTGATATAGACTTGCCTGCCGTCCTCGTCCAAAAAGAAAGTGGTTTCGAAAAAGTAATCGCGTTTGCCAGGCATGGTCCGTCGAAGGAGGAGAAAAACTTCTCAGCGTATGAAAAAGAGTGCCTCGCTATATATGGACGATTTCAAAATTTCGCCCATAGGTGTATAGTACACCATTCAACGTTGTGACAGACCACCATGTGCTGTGTTGGCTCGCCAATTCGAAGGACCCTTCAGGCCGTCTTGGGCGGTGAAGCTTGTGCCTGCAACCGTTCGACGTTGCAATCGTCAATAAATCCGGCAGGAAACACTCCGACGCCGACTGCCTGTCCCGCGCTCCCGTCGAACCACCAGCACAAGATTCTCATGAAGACAGAGCGGTTTTCGAGTTCTGACGCAGAGTGACCTAGCAATCCAGCAGCGTGCCGACCCCGACTTGCGCGTCATAATCGACTACCTCGAAGGATGCAACGTCGCCGTGCCTAGGACCGTCAAACCCAACCTTCCAGCATTCAGTCTGAAAAACTCCGTTCTCGTGAAGAAGAATTTTAGCCCCTGAAGCAGAACGAATTATCTTCTTGTCATCCCCGCAGACCTTTGCAAGTGTGCCACGACGACCCGACTTCGGGATATCTCGGAACAGCCCGCACAATTGGAAAAATAAGGCGAAGTACTACTTGCCCCGCCTTACATCCGAAGTTGTCCACTCCATCCAGAGCTGCCCTGACTGCCAGCGACGAAAGACGGTACCGAAAAGACCCGCCGCACTTCTGCAGCCAATCGCAGTCCCATCTAGGCCTTTCCAACAGGTTGGAATGAACTGTTTGGGCCCGTTCCCTACATCCCGATCCGAGAACAAGTGGATTGTCGTAGCGACAGAATACATGACGCGCTACGCAGAGACCGCCGCTCTTCCTACGGGCACTGCACAGGAAGTCGCAAAGTTGTTCATAAGCTAAGTTGTGCTGCGACATGGAGACCCGGATATTTTATTCACGGACCGCGGAACGGCCATTACTGCGGAGCCGATGCAAGGAATATTACGCTACAGCAACACGGATCACTGAAGAACGACGGCATACCACCCCCAAATGAACGGACTAACAGAACATCTGAACAAGACAATCGCAGATATGCAGTCAATGTACGTTTACGTTGAACATAACACTTTGAACGAAGTGCTCCCGTTTGTCACGTTTGCGCACAAAACGGCTGTCCAGGAAACTACGGAGATGACGCCGTTCGAGCTTGTCTACGGAAGACGGCCGACTACGATGATTTACGCCATGCTTCTGCATGTAGAAGACGACTAGCTCAATCCCGACGTTTAAGGATACCTTCAGCGTGCGGAGCAGGCCCTGCAGCTCGCTCGAGTTCGTACAACGGACCAGTAGCTGGTGAATGCCGGGTGCTACACACTCCGACGCCAAGACGCTGCGTAACAGCCTGCGGATCTTGTTTGGTTTCGGACTCCTATGCGACGACGCGGACTCAGTGGGAAGCTTCTGCGACGGTATTTGGACCCTACCAGATACTTCGACGTGTTGGCCAACTTACGCCTTTGGTGATTGCGGAACATCACGACGACGCACGCGTTCCGAAGTCGTCCATGTGGTTCGCTTGAAACTTTACTATGCAAGATGATGAACTTATTTTTGTTGCTTCTTCGCATTGTTTTTTATTTTAGCATCGGGTCGATGCACTCTTAGAGGGGGGATAATGACGCGAACCATGCATGGGTTTGTTTTTTTATTGTGTGCTTTTACTGCCCGCCTACGCCCGGCTGTGTTATCTATGTCCCAAGCGAAGCTCGTCTTCCATTCTTTATTTTTATACCACACAAGCTATCTCATTCAGATAAGCATATTGTTTCGGCGTAACATCACTAGCCCAGAATAATCTGGATGTAAATTGACGGTTCCAGAAACACTCGCTCCGAAAGATGAAAGCCTTCAGAGCAGACGCCGCAGCATTCGAATCGTCGAAGCTCCCCTTCGCACGTCACTTTGTTGACTGCTGCTTCGCCGCCTTTATTGTTGGAGTTGTCAGGGGAGCAAAAGTGCGCTCCAATAAAATTGTTTTCCTTGAAGACGACTGCGTCGTCTTTGGCTACAAGACAATATCCTCCGGTCGCTGTCGAGTAAATTCATTTTACCAAACCCGGAATCATTATACAGTCTAGTCCACTTATAACAATATCCAAGTGCCAAGAAAATCCCATCGTTATAACCGATAATCGTTATAAGCGGGTCGAGAAAAAAAAAAGCCACAAGAGAGATCAAAACATTTTATTAGCATGCAAGTGAGGTAGTGCAACTACTCGTTTGCAGAAAAGCCATAGTCAGTCAGCTTTGACTGCTTCACGCGAAGCTGACGCAACATCTTTTTCGGAGGCATCTAATTGCTCCACATAGCTGAGCGGGAGGTCCTTCGCGAAAATGAAGGTCGTACCTGGGTAGGCTGCTCAGCCGGCGTCGTCGTCGTCGTCGCTCTCACCGCTGTCCGCTGCACCACGCACACTCGCAACGATTCGCCTCGTCACTGAGGCACTCGGACGTTTCCACACCATCGTCGGCATGGAGAAAATCGCCGAGACCCGACGCGTCTTCGTGAAGCGCCGACCATAACTGTGGCACCCCTTCATCGTCGGGTGCTTCCGTGGCCTCCCCTGAGATCGCTTCCTCCTCGCCTGCTTCCTCCTCGTGACGTCGCCGAACGAAGCCAGCCTGCCGAAAGCAGTTTCGCACCGTGGAGGCGCGAACTCCACACCACGCTCCGAAGATAACTGCGTGGCCCATGAGCAGTGTTATCTTCAGGTCAGGTTCCTGGCTTCCCGTGCGGCGTTGTCCACGTTCAGCAAAAGCCTGTCGAGGTCGCGCCGGCGATATAGCACCTTGAAGTTGGCGATCACGCCGGCGTCCATGGGCTGCAAGCTTGCCGTGGTATTGGGCGGAAGGAAGAACACTCCCACGCTTGCCATGTCAGGCATGGAGTGGTGCGCACTACAATTGTCCAACACAAGTCGACTTGTCGACTTGGCGCAGTCGACTCGTTTTCTGAGGGGTGGACGGCATGCAAGGCGCGTCGCGTGCTGTCGGCGCCGAGTGCCGGCGCCCAGCGCCGGCGGCAGCTCGCATTTTCGGCGCGCGCGGGTAAGCGGATTCAATCGCTATATGCGATATCGCGGCTCGGGAGCATCGTAATAAGCGGGTTATTTTACCATAGAAAGCATACAAAATTGGACGGTGCAATCGTTGTCCATCGTTATATCCGATATATTGTTATAAGCGGTATCGTTATAAGTGGATTCGACTGTAGTTGCAAGCTAGAGAACTTATATATTTTTGAACTGGGTCGAGAGGAACATTTTTTTTTCAAAACTACGTATGCAATCAACAAAAGCAGAAACCATTGTTACAAAAGTTGATGTTTCTTTCAATCATGTAACTACTCTTACTGTACATAAATGTTTATATTTTTCTCACCAGTACAAGGCGTACATGAGACGCAGTGAGAGGGTTATGAATTCGCACACCAACTATGGAACCAAGTAAACTGAACTTCCAGATTAATTGTTTTTTGAACAACCTTAAAATACCAAGTAGGTTTTGCAAGCTATTGGACTAAAAAAAACCTATCAAGATTGAAGGTAACTACTTCAAATAAATTTAAAGTTTTGTTTATATATTTTACCTGGGTCAGTAATGTTCATATATTCGTTGGGCTTTCCAACATTTCCACTTATCACCGCTGTCATCGTACGAATATACCTGCAAAACAGAAAGGAACATTCTGACTAATACAGGCACGTAATTGCGGCAGTAAAGCAAAATAGCGGACTTCACCTCTTTTCGTTAGGCCCCGTGTATCTCTGAAACCTAAATGTGCCGTTAAAATCAGATACAACTTTGTCAATTTTGCACTTATCCATTGTGTCGTTTGCATACTCGGTCCAAACAAGATCGGGTTCGTTCATAAACTAAAAAAGAGAAAAAAATACAATTTTGGGTTTTTTAACGAAGCACACCCAACGATAATAATGGAATTGAATAAACTATACAAACAGGCATATTCCTTGCAACGGCGTAACGAACGCTGCGAAAAAACCAACAAAGAAAATGAGGAATGCATGGGCTATAACTCACTTGAGTAATTAGGCATAAAAATAAACCGACCCAAAAAAATTGAAATTATTATCAGCGAAGTCGCTTGTTTTCGATCTTTTTACGGTGGCCGCTCTCCACTGTGTTTAGTATTTGTACCAGCTTCAATTACACAAAACAGAGACAGCAGACTGACAAAGTTTTTTATTCCCGTTAGCCTTGCACCGTTTTTATGTAGTTTGCCCTGAGTGAAAATGTATGATTTCAGTGCGTCGTACATTGCCTAACTGAGTTTATTTAAATTTTTTGACGGTTTAAAGATTGATATACCTGCTTACAAATGCGGCAATACATGACCGCCAATGAGAAAAATTAAAATAACACCATAAAAAACGGCCCAATTTATATTGTGTTACAACCAAGATAGCATTATCCAATAATTTTTCGTTGTAAGCAACTGATATGTTGCTGTCATAAACACGTGATTGTAACCATGCAAGGCTGTTCATATCAACTTTAACAAACATTTTTGAACGACTTTAACATTTCTCGCCAATTTGCAATATCAAGGACATCCTGTTTTTATAAAACTATTATTTCGGCCTCGTTGGATGGAATTAATTATATAGAAATTTCTTTGTTTGCTAAAAGGCTTAAAACATCAATCTGTTGTGCGAGAAGAAGACAAAGCAACTTAATAAAAAAGAGGTAATGCACATGAAAATTACGGACGATTACTGCAATCTCATATGAATCTATAAATAAAACCTGTAAGAAGTCACAGTTTATTGACGTGTTCTGTTGGAAACTATAAATGATGCAGTACATGCACGTAAATATTTTCTGACAATTAGGGGTCAGCATATTTGTATAGATTACACGTAAATTTTTCCCAAATATTTTTGCCCGTGAATAACTAAATTGATCGCAGCCACAGGGTAGGGACATAAAAAGTAGAAAAACTTAGGGTCACGGCGTGTTTTACACTACTAATAGCGTTTTCGCAGTCGTTGCAATAAAATTTCGGTGGCGTTCTCCATGGCTCTAATATATATTTTGCCTTGTTCATTTTGAAATGTTGGCCATATGACCTCCAACGTCTGCATATTTTCAGTTGTTGCAAGAAACATTTTGTTCTTATTAGGTCTCAACTAATGAAAAAAGATTGTTGGTTTCAGTTTACAATATTGGCCGACAACTCTACTGAAGGCAGCGCTGATTAGCCATGGCAGTGGTATGTCTCCCCTCCACTAGTGCGTGTTTTTTTTGTTTTCCGCCGCCAAGAGGGAAACAAAAGGTCCCAGCAGGTGCCAGTGTTTTGTTGCGTGACCAACATTAGTGACTACCCTTTTTCCTTGCGAACAACTAGAACAAAAGGGGAAAGATCTAAGTCCCTAATTGCTGAGCGTGTTTGTTTTACGCAAAACCAGGTGCTTTATGCTCTACATTATTGGCATACTTTTTTGCTATATTTTTGAAACAAGAACACCGAGTTTATCGCACAGGAATTCAATGTGACACTGCTATATTTTCAGGAACATCGGTACATTGAACCAACCGCAAAAAAAAGCCATACGGCAAACCACCGACATCATAACTGAAGTGCTCAACGTAGAAAAATTGCGCATAAAAGACAAGACAATAAAGCACAGGAATGCGCTCGTCCTGTCCCTTTGTTATTGTATTATCTTTCACGCGCAGTTTCTGCACCCTTAAAATGCAGTACCAGCGAGCTCACCAACGCGCTGTACTCAAGTGCTGAGCCGCCATGAAGCCATTTGACTTGTAAGCTGAGCCTCCACTGTGCCTGTTAGGCGTATATGGTAAAACAAAGACGGTTGGCAAACTCAGCAAATAAAAAAGGTAATTTTAAACGTGCTTTGTTATGATGTCACAAAAACGGCCAGTTAATAGCCTTTTTTATAGCACTTTGCCCTATACTACTTGATAAATATATCGAGAAATACTACTTTTTAAACTGCAACATTGCGAGCATGGTTCGCAAGACAGTTGCTCAGGAATAGCCTGCTAACAAAAAAAAATCTATACTTACTACAGAATATGTGAAAATAAAATTTGAGTTCATAGCGGGTCTGCGAAAAGCAAGAATTTCTCACTCCTCCTTTTCTACAGATGAATAAATACCAAACAATAATGGCTGCCAGGATCCCTACGTCATTTTCAAATATATTTTAGTAATAAAAGGATAATACACCGCATTTGAACGTTGAAATTGAACTTTGGCGCGTTGCTTTAAATCAGTCGCTGTGTCAAATGTACTGTTACGAACTTCTTTTGGTTGGACTTTGGGCAGGGTGGCAAGCCGAGTAGTATCTTTTACATGGGGGTAATTTCGATCACATGTCAAACCATTAAAACGTTTCGTGATGATGTACCTCTTGGAAGGAGGTCTATGGCAATAATACTAGACTCGTCTGTGTAGCTCAGGGGCTACGCTTCGCTTTTGAGTAGTAGTTCTGTCCCCTCCCCGGTGCTTATTATGATGGAGACGAAGACTGAAAACCCTCATCATTCAGTATTTGGCCCAGAAAGCATCCCCAGGTGGTTGAAATTAACCGTAGACGTGTACCATTGCACAACCGATCATCGCAGTGCTTAAAACACATTAAATATGCAACGTTTTGTGCTACAGAAAAAAATGTAACAATAAAAAGGCCACAGTTTTTCCTAAAGCACATGTTGTTCAAATATTTCGGGAGCCGTCGACTGGACTGAAAGTCATGGCATATGTTCAACGTAAGCCCATAAAGACCCAGAAATATAGATATTTTCATGCTTCGCGAACTTCACTTTAGCAAGCAATTGGAATGTACAAAATTGCAATAAAATATTGTGGTGCCATAGCTAAAAACAAAGCCACATCAGTTGCATAAATATATGCATGAAGGGCTCGTACGTAACGTGACTAACAATATTCAGTTTCATGCCTTCCTTTCAAATGTGTAACTTAGAGTCTACTGAAGAGGTGGTGCAAAACAGTTTTGGCTCATACAAAGCCTATGAGAGTGATAATTCCGAAGTACTTAAGTACATGGATGAGATGTTTGGAATGTTCGTTGTGCAGTTGTGTACACGGTACTGGTGTGTCGAACATAATACAAATGACCAAACAGTGGCCGGGACTGTACTGCAACTAGGTTGGAGAAACTATTGTCGTACAGTGTGAATACTGCATAGGTAAGCTGGCGGCAGTTTTGCTGGAGATACCGGCAGGTTAAAAGCTTTTATGCTTCACCTGTTCGGATGGCGGCGAAAAAACCATGCTAATTAAAGGGTAATTTCAATGTTCTTCTCGCAAATTCCTTCTGTTGCGCCCCAGCCACGCGATGAGCTTTTCTTCAAACCCTTGAATTTCCGCACTAGGAAGTTGCAGCACCCCACTCTTAAGAGTTTGGTTCATAGGCTGCCGTGCTAGCCAAATGAACATTATTACAAATGTGGGGGCTTTCAAATAAACTATTTAAAGAGAACTTTATACACTAACGAAAACAAAAGTACTCTGGCTTTAAAGTGTTTATCACACTTGAGGATATCGCCGATAGGAAACCTGCAACATAGTGCTGGGGCTAGAGCATGGCCACGTTTGTAAGCAAAAGCGTAGAAACGCCGCCATAACGAGCACACCATCGTGTTTGTGATTAGGCATGTGCGAATTTGTAAAGGCAATCTCTGTGCCTGCTTTCCAACCATTGCAACTATTCTGAGATGGTATCTCGCACCCGATGAATATTGCGTCATTTCAATAGTGGTGCTTTAAGCACACCTATTTGCATTGATGTTAGTTTTGGGCCGCTGTAGATTGCAAGTTACTGAAATTGGTACACTGTTTTTTAATGCTGTGGCCATCTGCCACATCATTGGGATGATGCTGTTACGTTACTCTTGCAGCCGTAACGAAGTGAGTCGCACGTTTATTTCAAACGTAGTAAAGCAGAGTAGAAAGAAAATAACTAAATGAAGAGGGGGATATTTTAACATAGAACTTTTTTGTGCTGCCAACATGAATGCGGTAGTGTCACGCTTTGTTTCAGTGTCATTCCTATAAAACCAAAAGCCCCAAAACTGACTTTTTAGAGGTTTTTACAGAAGCTGGCGCTGGGGTAGTTAGTGTCGTTGTGGGATTTTGAAAAACAGTACAAGAGCATAACTGAAAGAGGAAACAAAGCAATCCCTGCTTACAAGCAAGAATGTCTTCGGCTGTTGGTGGTAATAGGACAATTTCAATAGCCACCTGAAAGAACGCAATTGAAAAATGCAAGTTTTCAGACGGCAACAAACAAACCCGTAACCTAAGAATGCATGCTCCAAATGGCATAACGACCGCAATTTAAAGATTGCCCTTGGAGACATTGATTTTTCTCAAATAAAATCTGGAGCCCTTATGTTGAATTCAGATTTTTTACAGCCTTCAGCCAACGTAGTGCTCTACGCACGATTAATTCAATTATTTCAGGTGCTTTCAAAAGCCATATGAAGACTTACGGATGAGCTGCCCAGCTGGAAAAATAAATCTAACTCTCCTTCAGCCTCTCGCTAGGACAACTACTTTTCTATTCAAAAAAGGTACCATCGTCAAAAAAAATGCAATTTGAGAGGTGACACAATCCACCGTGGATTGAAACGATTCATTGGTCATCTTGCCATGTTTCCCTAATAAGTGGGGTTAAATACATAGTTGCTTAAGCAGTTACCTTTTTTATTTTAAAGATGCAATATTTGCAAAACACCAATGTATACGAACGTGGGTTGATATATGTTGCAATGTTACTCCCGATTAGTCAGCAACCAAAAATATTCAAAAAGTATATGTCTGCCGGGTGAATAGTTCATCCAATTTGTTCAAATTGATTAGGGGCCCTTCACTATACCGCGCCTAAAGGCAGATATTGTAGCTTCGGGATGCTGAACAAGAAATTTTAACTGTGAATATGTTATCATAGATACTCGTTTTTACTGCCAAGGACACAGACTGTAAATTAACATTAAAATTTTTGTTTGCTGCACACTATTGTAATGTACTATCTTTACACGGGTTTTCAGTCAGATTTAAATTATCTGCTACCTTTTTGAAGTTTCCAAGTATGATATATTCACATAAAACTGTACACTTCGCGGGAGGCCGCCCACTCGGTTCGGATTGGATTTCGACTTTTACTTCATTTTTATTTTGAATATATTTGAAATTGAGTGTTCAGCCAGGTCTGATGAACATAAAAGTTACGCCAACCAATTGGTAGAAGCCACTCAGCTTATCGAGGCACTAGAAGCTTGAAAAGGTCCAGTGTTTTTAAAACGGAAAGAAATAAATTTGTAAAACATTGTTCGTTTATTCAAATGGTGACGTATGCTGTATCTTAAAGCAAACGAAGGGAATACTTTTGTTGATGGGAATTGGAATATTGCTAATTCTTCACCACACTGATACAAGAAGATTTTTTTATAATACTCAAAATAGGTTCCAATGTGCCCATTCGTGATTTTGTGTACAACTTGTCATTTCTGATATTATTAGAGTACACAATTATGACATATATACATAACTATTGTATTGTTTGAGATATATTTTTTACAGAGGGCATTTCGTTCTTCGCAATGTAGTAGCAGCAACTACGCCTGATGTTGTCTCTTTACTCAATCACGACACTTCGCTTACTAAAACGCTGATTTTATTGGAGGTCTTTTTTCAAAAGCGGCTGGCTACCCTCATTACTGCGGCAACACAGTACTCAACAGGACACCCTTTGCCGATATGCAATGGTAAGGACAACGTTTTAGGGAGTCCTATATGCTCCCTCATGACTCTTGGTCTTGCGGACTCCCTTTCAAAAATTTTTAGGGGGCTCTTTTTAGTGGAGTCACAGAGTAGTCAACTAAACTCTCTATATACACCGATTTAGAGTCATAGTGACTAGAATATGTAGTGTCTTGCATACTCTATCATAAATATGCATCACGACTCTCGGTAGTGATGCAGGTATCCCGCTGCTCTCATGTAAAGATAGTCTGGCAATTCGTTCCGCAAGAAACCGAAGATTGCGGACTCTGCAGCAAGCGGATACTTATAATAAATGAATCACTACATTTTTTTTTTTCTGCGTAAGAGAGCAGTGGGGAAGAGACTTCACGGAACGCAACTAATGTGGGAGCAGGCTATTTGTGTGAGACAGCGGATACGCAATTTTCTGCTGATAAATTTTTTCAGGACCGTGTCCCAGCTGGCTTAACTGCTGCCGGCGGCAGACACTCTATCGGACATTTGCGGGGGTAGTAATCGGGCAAGCTTGGCAGCTGGTAGAAGCGGCTAATCAGGGCAGTTAATGCCCTTATGAGCAATATGGACTAGGCTGGCATGAAGATGTAGTCCGCATACTACTGTAGGCGTACTCAGCAGTTCCCGACGATGATGTTTGCGGGGACAAGTCATCATTGATACATGCAACAGCTCGCGTGCTGCGCTGGACGGGCTGTTTCCTTCTCCTAGCCAGAGAAGCACTTCTGCCGTGTCGTACGTACAAACAGTGCTTCCGGACGCAGTAAATCAGGGATCAAAAGTAGTAACAAGAGTTGACAAAAATATGGTGCAGAACCACTTGCAAAGCTCCAGAGGATGCAGCATTATGCGGACACATAAGTGTAGGTGTCGTAGCGCAACGGCATGTGGCCATGGGTTGGGCTCTAGCATTGGGTTCTTCCCACACGGGTCGCAGAGGAGGATCATTTAGGCCGGGACCAACGCGGAACACCCCGATGGGGGAACAATGTTGGCTCTAACCTCAATGCTGTGCCAGATTGACAAGTTTTCCCTTCTGGCGAAAAAGAAGAGAACACCTGGTGGATTGATTGTAGGCTTCTGTATGATTCATGTAGCTGCTCGTTTTTCTTTCTTTCATTCGTATGCTTGCATGGGATGGCAACTTTTCACCTTGTAGTAAGTTTAACCGTGGCGCTGTATATCTCGGGGCCTTTTTTTGTCTCTCTTTTGTTCTCGTGAGTCATTATTACTGTATATTTGGTGTATTCAGCCGGCGAGTATTTCGTTGGTCGGATGGAGTTCTCTTTTTGTCTTATACACGTTTTGCGTGATTTTACTTCTAAGTCGTGGAAATATTTCAGCTTGTATTTTACTTCGCTCACAAAAGGTTCGATTGCATGATTTGAATCACTGGTCTTATCCTTCGCGTTTTCTTTGTTTGTGTGTATCGGTGCTGTTATCACATCATTTTGTGATGCCTGTGTTATTCAAGACAGTCCTAACGCAGGATTCTGAGGTAAGGGGGGGCTGTAGTGATGAAAGCGCCGATGAGCCAAGGCGAGGCTACGCAGCGCCTCCTTTTCTACGTGTTTTATTTTGTTTTACTTCATATTCTGAAGCTAACAGATGAGTCGCCAGCTGAGCCATTGTTTTGTTTATTCTGAAATGTCACAGAAGCGCCTTAATTTTATTGTGATCATCAAGATCAGATGAGAGCGGAAGTAAATGCTCTAAAGAAGTTGCCGTGCTGCTTTTGGGTGGCGGCTTCGTCGAAGGAGACAGGCTGGTAAGTCACTGCGCAATCTTAAACGCCTTCTATCGCAGGTGCATTCATGGTTGGCCGCCAGCACTCCTCGCTCCCGTGGTGCCTTCTGGGCGCCCGATTGTCAACAAAACTCGGCAACCGCGTGGCGGTTTCGGTTTTCATGTTCTTCATGTTTTCATGTTCATGTTCTTCTTTTCATGTTCTTCTTCTATTGTGATTTATTTTCTTCTATAAATGCTTGTAATTAGCTCCGAATACAGTCTTGTTTTTGTTTATGTCGCCGGCTGCATTGTATTTTCCACCCTCATCCACGGCTTTGTTTACTTAACCTCGCTATCGAACCTAATTTTAGTGTAACTGTCACCTTATTTCAATTTTATGCTTGCGAAAGTAACAACATAACCTATCAATACAATTCGTGATCGTTGTTTATTAGTCATTGATCATCGGGTAACTTAAACCAATCCTTTTGCTGGAATTATTTTAAAAGTTGTTTTTCATAGGGTGGAAAGGCCAACATAAGATGATATAAAAAAGTTTTCTGTGGGCCCAAAACAGTTGCCTGAGAGGCACCTTTCGACTGCAAGCTTTCTTGCCCTCTTTCACAGCCATGAAAGGAGCTAGAGGTTTTGCAAATTGTTTGTCAACTTAAAAATGCGAACATACGAGCAAAAAAAAACATGCATAAAATAAAGATGTTTGCTGCCTTTTTTTCGTAACTAAACAAGACTATCCATGCAATGATAACAATTGAACACAGCGTTTGTTAAGTAAATCTTGTTTGGCGCTGCTTTGTTTACTCAGCACCTATTACACTCCTAAACAGCCGGTGAATATACCTAGACTAAGCCATAAAAACAGGCCCAAAAAATTGCCCCCACCTCCCCGAAGGGAATCGTGAGGAAGTGAGAATGCATGTCTTGCGCCGAGAGTACACGGCGTAGTAATTCTGCCATCGCCTTGAGAGGCGCAGCAGTACCGGCGAGGGGGAGCTGTCAGGCGAGGGGAGAGGAGCGCGCCGAGGGTGAGTGCAAACCTAACGGGGGGAGAGGCGCGCCAGCTGCAGAGCATGTGACCGTCACGGTGCGAGGAGAGGGGGAGCAGACGCAAAGGGCCGCCAGCGCGCGGTCACGTGGGAGTGTGACGTCACGGCGCGAGGAGCGGTGCTGGGAGCCGGCGCGGGCGCGCGCAGCCACGGCGCGGGAGGCGGAGCGCGCGAGGGTCACGTGGGGTGTTGACGTCGCTGCGCCGTTGCTACAGACGCTCCTCTCGCTCCTCGCGCCGTTGCTAGGGGAGAGGAGGAGGAGGAATGCGGACGGCGGATTCAGGGTCGCTTATAAAGTGCATCGCACTTAAAACTTTAGGGCTTCAATACATAGAAAAAACTTGAATATTTTCTCAGTTTTAACACAGATTTGGCAGGCCGCACTCTGGAAGGGGGCAAAATGTTGCCACATAAGAGGGTTTCTTGCAACTAGAATTATCGCAGGTAGAAGCTACACTTATATGTTTGGTTTATTGTATGCGGAAGGAATGAAACAATTTGTCATTGAACACATATGTGGATGAAAGCACCTTCGGATGTTTAATTAAAGAATTCACCAGAATTATATAAAACTTTGAGAATAAATGAATATTCATTTTTGTAAAAAAATATTGAAAAATACTATTGTCCCGCGAACGGTGCGTCACTTAAACAGCTTCTAATATTACACCCAGGACTGCATTTTATCAAATCCAAGACATATTGCCACGATTCATGTTTTGGGTTTGTTCGTTTATGTTTTGTTCTTGCCGACCGGCTGCGCCTGGCTATGTTATCTCTTTTATCTGAGGGCCAAGTGAAGCGCATGTTCTATTCTTTATGCCGCACGTGTTATCTCCTTTGATAGAGAGAATGTCTCGAACTAACGTCGCCAGCCTAGAATAATCTTCTTTGATCTACAGTGTTCTGGGTGCAACTACACTGTTCGAAAAGTCCTCGTGCCAAGATATAAATGACCGCATAAGAGGCGCCGAGGCATTTGAATCACCGACGCTTGCCTAGTCCAACTAGCGCAAGCCACGAACTGCAAGGTCTGCCGCCCGAGTTCGTTCTCCGGCCATACGGGCCCAAGAGAACGACCACTGCAACCACCAACACGGAGCACAAAGCCAATCCACTCCTCATTCTGCACCAGCCACAGGAACCACCCTCGTTCCGCAGATCTCCCGCTGAATTGCCTGAGGACTGGTTGAAGAAAGTTGAGCGCGTCCGCAACTTTAACTGGTGGAAGGGCGAAGCAACGTTCTTCTTTCTTCTACTTTGAAGATCCAGCCCGAACGTGGTTCGAGAACATTCAGAGCTTACTGACCGATTGAACTCTCTTTGAAAGCGATTCCTTAAAACCTTCGCCACCGTCGTGCGAAAGAACGACCCGCACTTTGGTTGGAAGTGCGCATGCAGCACCCCAACCAAGGGGTTGTCATCTTCGTTGAGGAGACGATGCAACTATTTCGCCGCAGGGACCCCGAAATGACTGAAGAAAAGAAGCGCAGGTTTCTAATGCGAGGAGTGAAGCAAGAACTGTTTACCCGATTTGTCCGCAACACCCCTAAAACGGTGGGTAAATTCACGTCTCAGACTGCCGCGTTGGAGGCGACGCTGAAAATTCGTACGAGAAAGGGCGACCACCTCATGAATGTGCTAGCTGCGGGGACGATCGGTGCCGGGGCTATTAGCTCCGATACACAACGCGAAACAATCCGCGCAATTGTCAGGGAGGCAGGCATACAGACAATGAACTTTAAAGAAGGTCTTTAGGAGCACCGCCATCATTCAGGGCGGCAGCGCTTCTGGCCGCTCCCACGTGGAAACGGGAAGTCCGAGCCTCACCGCCGCGTCGTGGGCCCTCTAGACGGCCCTTAGTTGGTGTAGTAGATCGGGGTTCTGCAGGTCAGAGCGCCACTCTTCCTCGGTTATGCGTTGAGTGCCCCGAAGTGACGGACACCACCAGAGCAAGTGGTTTAAATTGCTGCGTTCGCCACAATCCGGGCAGTCCGGTTCAAAAGTGTTTGTGTCGGAGCTTAGAGTGGATAGATTAGGATAAGACCTGGTCGGCAACATTCTGAGCGTGGCTGCCGGCCGCCTGGAGAGTTTCTCGTGCGGAGGAGGATACGTTCGGCGGCCCAGCTTATAGTGCTGAATAATCTCGTTGACCCTGAATAAAGCGTCTCTGGAAACCTCCCAACAAATCCCCGAGGAACCACCTCTGCCCGACCCAGCGTGGTGGGTTATATCGCGCGCGCGGGTGTGGGTGACCACGTTGCAGTTAGTTAAACAGGACAAGTGCAAGACTACGTGAGCGGGAAACCAGGTGATGGTGTGTGCGCAAACTACCTATTTACTTAGCATGCGACATACCTCGGCCGCAGCGGAACCTGTTGCAAAGGCCCTAACGGTAGCGTTTGAATCGGTGTAAATTCGGTGCCGACTGTGTAGTCAGGTAAAGTAAGGGCCACCGCGGCCTGCTCGGCTTTATCCGAGGTGGTGTTTCTGAAAGACGCACAATTGAGAACTGTGCCACTGTGATCCACCATAATTGCCGAGAAGTTTGCCGATCGGCAGTACTGCGCGGCGTCCAGAAAGTTCACGGAGAGCGGGTAGTCGCGAACTTGTTTTAATAGGGCCTCGCCTCTGGCCCTTCGCCTGCCGGCATTGTGCTGCGTTTGCACGTTTTCGCTTCCCTGATTGACGTCATCCGAGAACAGCTCCAGCCAGCACTGGGGACTTCAACGCCATCCGAAGCACTACGCCAGCCACGCGCTATGACCTACTCCGTAGCTGTTTGTCGACCCCGCCCTGCTCCAACCCATTGTCAAGAGGTCCCGCCCTACCGCCCCGCCGTATCGCCAGCCCGACACCTTGCAGCCCAAAACCAGAAGGCCGAGGAAGACGGACCCATGGCGAACCACCGATAGTAGCTCGCTATGCTACCGCTGTGGAGAGGCCAACCACACCTACCGTCGCTGCCTATACAAAAGCTCGGTTTGCGAGTGTTCTCCTTCGACGCACCACGTCCCCAAACCGGCCAGCGCCAATCTGAGATTGACGAATACCTGTCCAACACCAGCATTGGACTAACTTCTTTCAACCGTTAGCTGTCGCAGTACCTATACGAGTCGCCGAACCACCGTAGCAATGCTTCCTTCGTACGTGGACAATCCCCCAGCCCACGCGCGGGACTAAAAGCAGCCACTTCTGCAGGTAAAGTTGCTCTACGGCGAAAAACCGGAAACCCTCCAACGACGCAAAGGCGAGCCGAAAACCGGGATTCACTGCATGCCCTCATTCCGACGATCCCACCGAACCCTAACAAGACTCCCGCACACGACGACAGCTACACGGCGCGACGCGTGCTCAACATGACCAAGACTGCCGCTGAGAATACGACGACAACGACGAACTAGAGTGCCCTAACGTCAACGCGCACAGGACGAGATGCGACGCCCCGACGCACCCGGAACTCGAGCAAGGCGGGGTCCGACGTCAAGGTGTCCATCGACGGCATTGATGTAGTCGCTCTTATAGACACTGGGTCCGACTACTCAGTAATGAGCGGATAATTGCGTCTAAGATGAAGAAAGTTACGACCAGAAGGGACCGTCCGCACTTACGAACAACAGGAGGCCATCTCGTACGACCAAGTGGAGCACGAAGTGGTGCACATCACGGGTCACCATAGATGGCACCACTTACCCCGCTGCGTCCGTTATTTTGCGTCACTGCTCCCGCGACATAAATCTCGGAATGGACTTTTTGACCGACAACGTTGCAATATTTGTTCTACAGACCAAGTCGAAAAATTTTCCTCCGATCACTCTATGATGTCTTGAACCGAATCCCGAAATCCATCCGACTGTAAAGATTGCCGATGATCCCGTCACTCTGCCACCTCACGGAAGCTTGATGATCACCATTTACTGTGAAGATGCGGTCCTTGTCATCAATGCTATCTTAGAGAGTGAACCAAGTTTGCTTCTCGAGCGTGGTGTCTCGGTAGCAATAGGGATTGCGGGCTTTAACCGATCCTATTCCATTGTTTTTGTCACCAATTTTACCGAAGAGTACCAGCATGTAAACAAGGGTGCCTAAATTGCGTTCCTCGAAGAAACGCATAGAAGAAGTCAGGTTATAGTGGTCGCCAACTTTGAACGCGCTCGCGCCAATTATTCCAAGCTGCCGAATCCTTTCGGCGTGAAGCCGGAGCTGCCGCAAGAAAATGGGGACAAAAACTAGATTTGCTGTATCCCCACAACGAGTGTGGTTCGTCGAACTCAAATTACGTAAGACACCCCTAGCGAAGTACCGAACTATCACACCGAAGATGGAGTGTGACCTACCGACATTCACCGTACCCGGTGTCATCACATGAGCTGGAAGCCATTCGAACTGAAGTCAAAAACATGGTCAGCGATGGCATTATACAGCCACCGAAAAGCCCCTGGGCTACTCCGGTGATACTCGTGAAGAAAAAAGACAGCACATAAAGGTTCTGCTTTGGCAACCGACAGCCGAACATCATCACCAAAAAGTACGTGTACCCACTGCCCCGAATCAACGACGCCCTCGACCACTTATGCCTTGCGAATTACTTCTCATCGATGGATCTGAAGACCGGATACTGGCAAATTCGTGGGGACGAGAAAGACCCGGAGAAGACCACATTTATAACCCCGCACGGCCTATACGAATTCAAGGTGGTGCCGTTTGGGCTGTGCACGGCACGAGCAACGTTTCAAAGAGTCATGTACGCTGTGCTGGCTCGGCTGAAGTGGAACACCTGCCTCGTATACCTCAACAACATTCTGGTATTCGCCCGGACTTTCGACGAACACCTTGCAAGGTGGGAGTCTGTACTCGAGGTGATTCGTGTGTCAGGGTTAACACTAAAACCTGAAAAGTGCTGATTCGCGTACGACGAGGTGAAGTTTCTGGGCCACGTCGCCATTGGCGAAGGAGTTTGGCCTGGCCCGGCGAAAACGTCAGGCATAGCAAACTTCTCAAGACTGAAATATAAGAAGGTCGTTGGAAGATTTATCGAACTGTGCAGATACTACCAGCGCTTCGTCAAAAACTACGCACGCATTGGAGAGCCACTCACACCCTTCACTAAAGATAGCACCCAGGGCGGGTGGGAAAGTGCCCAAGAGGAAGCATTCTGTGAGCTGCAACAACGCCTGCAAAGCCCGCCCGTGCTAGCCGCTCGTGCTAGCACACGGACGCCAGTGATGTAGGCACGAGTGCCGTCCTTGTTTTAAAGCAAAGCGGTTGCGAAATCGCCACCGCCTATATCAGCCGTAGTCTGTTGAAGGAGAACAAAAACTACCGTGACTCCGAGAAAAAGTTCTTGGCTCTCATATGGGCCATTTCAAAATTTCCCCTATACGTGGATGGAAGACCGTTCAAGGTTGTGACAGACCACCATGCCCTGTGTTGGCGCGCCAATTTGAAGTACCCTTTCAGACTTCTGGGTACGTGCACCTTGCGCATGCAAGAATTCGACGTTACAGTCGTCTGTAAATCCGGCAGGAAACACTCCGACGCCGACTGCCTGTCCCGTGCCCCTTCGACCCACCATAACAAGATTCCGATGAAGACAGCGCGTTCTTCAGAGTCCTCACTGAGAGCGACCTGGCCGCCCAGCAGCATGCCGACCCCGATCTACGCGTCATGATCGACTACCTCCAAGGATGCTACGCCGCTGTGCCCAGGGCCTTCAACCGCAACTTACCTGTATTCAGCCTGAAAAACTCCGTCCTCGTGAAGAAGAATTTCAGCCCCGAACAGGAACGAATTCGTTTTGTCATCACCGCAGACCTGCGTGACGAAATGTTTGAAGTGTTCCACGACGACCCGTCTTCTCGACATCTCGGCACAGCTCCCACTATTGGAAAAATCAAGGCGAAGTACTACTGACCCCGCCTTGCCGCCGATGTCACCCATTACGTCCAGAGATGCCTTTACTGCCAGATAAAAAAAAACGCCACCGACGGGACCCACCGGACTTCTGCAGCCGATGGCCTCCCATCGAGGCCCTTCCAACAAATTTGAATGCACCTTCTGCGCCCGTTGCCTATATCACGATCCGAGAACAAGTCATTGCCGTAGCAACAGACTACAAGACGGGCTATGCAGAGACCGCCACTCTTCCCAGGGGGACTCCAACCGAGAAAAATGCGAAGTTCTTCATAAACCAAGTTGTGCTGCGACATGGAGCCCGGAAGTCCCAATCACGGACAGCGGAAGGGCTTTCACTGCGTATCTCGTGCAACCAATGTTACGTTACAGCAACACAGATCAACGGAGAACGACAGCGTACCCCGCCCAAATAAACGGAAGGACGGAACGTCTCAACAAGACGATCGTGGATATGCTGTCTATGTACGTCAACGTTGAATATAAGACTTGGGACGGATTCCTTTGTATATCACGTTTGCGTACAAATTAGCTATCCAGGAAAAAACGCAGATGACGCGGTTCGAGCTTGTCTACGGAAGACGGCCGACTATGATGCTTTTCGCCATCCTTCCGCACGTAAAAGACGAGGACCTCAATGCCGACGTCCAATGATACCTTCAGGGTGCGGAGGAGGCCCGCCATCTCACTCGAGTTCGCACAACGGACCAGCAGCTAATGGACGCCGCGCGCTCCAACCTCCGACGGTGCGTGCCACCCAGGGGATCGTGTGTGGGTTGGGACTCCATCCGATGAAGTGGACTCAGTGAGATGCATCTGCGCCGGTATTTCGGATCCTACCAGATTTTTCCGTCTGCCGGCCAAGTTAACTACAATGTCATTCCCGATTGTGATTCCGGAACACCACGACAACGCACGCGGCCCGAAACCTTACTCCACAAGATGATACTTTTTGCTGTTTCTTCGGACTGTCTTTATTTTGCATCAAGTCGATTCCCTCTTACGGGGGGGGGGGGGGGGGGGGTATGCCACGAACCATGTTTTAGGCTGGTATGTTTATGTTTTCTTTCTGTCGACCAGCTGCGCCGGGCTATGTTATCTGTGTTATCCGCGGGCCAATTGAAACGCATGTTCTATTCTTTATGCCGCACATGGTATCTCCTTTGATAAAGAGAGTGTCGTGAACTAATGTCGCCTAAGGTCCCTAAAATTACTAAGGTAGCGCCATCTTTAGATCTCGCCGCCTTTCGCCCTCGCCCGCGCTCCTCTCTTACTTCGTTTTTTGCCATTTTCTTTTTCGCCGGCGAACGCCGCGCGCCTTTGGGCCAAGGGAAAAGTCACGTGGTTTTGTTTTTTTTGCTCCGCCCCCGGGCCCCCCGCCTCGCCGATGCCTCGCCGGCTGGGACATTGCGCAACGCCGCCGCTGCGACGCCATTGCTGGCTTCCGAGCCCCCGGGGTGCTTCAGTACCGCAATTAGCTGCTCGCTTCGAAAAAATGTCGCACCGGTGTCGTTTTAGGTTGCTTCTCGGTGTCGATGTGTTGTGCCTTAGGCAGCGCGATTATGGTCAGGCAGGGCACAATACTTCGTGATTCCGTCCGGGAAACGCGACCCCAGAAAGGAGAAAAGTTTGGTTGCATAGATTTGAACGGGCATACTTCAGGCCGACGCTACCATCCCCCTTTTGCGAGGTAAGTTTCTGAATGCTTGTTCTTGCTCTGTTAAATTCTGCGCGAGCTTGAGCGGTCACTTACGAAGAAATGCGTATTCCCTTCGCGACCGTCGTCCACGCTTTGTTCTGAGTAGGCATTGCGCGCAGCGCCGAGTTCGTCCCGTCGTAAGCTTTGGTTTGGATAAGAGGCCGTGTATTTGTCATGTGCGCGCTTAACTTCCAGCATCAATATCAGCGGCGTAGCATGTTCAGTCAGTTGTCGAAAGGGTTTTTCGGGACGCGAGAATTGTTCACCTGAATTCATGCTTGTTTTGGCCGACGGCAGCTTGCGTCTGACCATGTATCGTGTGCGTTCCGAGTGCGTGTACGCTTTTTTTGGGCGTGAAGTCATGTTTTGTGTTTAGCTACCCGGGTGGTATTATAATCCCGTTGTTATGACATCGGAGTGATTTGCTGCGTAATATGGGCTTGGTCGGTGCGGCGCAAATTGAGGCTGTTGCGAGAAAAAAAAATTGCGGCTAGGTAAAACAATTTAAGGTCAGCTAATATAGTGACCGCGCCGTTGACGTACGTTTGACGCGCAATTTCTGTTATCGCTTTATTAAATTCGCGCACGTTTGAATGAGCACTTCAAATGCATATTCGCACCGTAACGGCTGTACGCCCTTTCTTCCGTGTATGCACAGAGGAACGTTAATTACGACTTACGTTTGCATTACAGTGATGCCGTACATTTGCAGTGTGCGCGCTTACTTCATCTTAGTAGTCAATGGCGCAGCGTATCCAGTCATTGCGATTTGAACCAAAACACACTGGGCGACTATATTATTTTCAGCAGACGTATTTTTGTCCAGCAAAGCGCTTGCTAAACGGGTTTAGTGTAGCGAGTTGAGCGGACGCGGCACTGAGCAGATGCGCGAACACGAATTTGACCATGCTACGGTAGAACAGTCACTAACTCCCTTCTGCAATGCATTATTGCCCATATTTGCGGAGTGTTTGTGGCGCATCTCAAACTCGGTGGCGGCATTTTTTTCCCTTCTCAATAGGATTATTTCACGGATCAATTTGAGCAACGGATATTGGAGAAGCTTGGCGTTAAAAAACTAAACCCAAATGCCACTCCCCCAAAATTTTTTCTCACGGGAAGCCACGTCAGCAGCACAAGCCACCTGCACGACGTCATTACGGAGTTTGTTCCAATAAAATATCTATTTGCTGGCACCAATTCATTTTTGTGATTTATTGTTTTCTCTTGATAATCATCGTGACATTGGTCCTTTTCGAATTTCTTTCGGGTGTATCCCTGTGTTAGTGCAATGTACAAACCTGCCAGAATATATCCCAGCACAAAAAAATTCTGTCCAGGCGCCTCCATTAATAACGGCTGTAAACGACCGCGCCCGGTGAAAAAAATTGCATGATTAATTAACTGCAGTAACTAGTTACATAATTTGTACCTAGAGGGACTGTAATTTCAGTTTACTCGATCGATTGATCGCAGTCTTCTCTGGCGCGTATTCCCAGAATTACAAGTCTGCGTTTTTCACTAGGTTCGCACATGAACGTACGGCCGCGAGTGTAGTTTAGTGTATCCGGCTGCGAAGTCGGGGAAGCAGGGACTTTTCACGTCGTGTACGTGCACACACGCACAACAGCATGTGTATGTTTTTTTGTCTACTCACAGCAGCCTATAACGACATGAAGGTGAAGGAAACATTTCTACAAAAACGGCAAAGCACTCTAAACTGCGCGTAATTAAGGTAGGCTGTAGGTCGTTAGTAAAAGCGGGCGCAGAGTGAACGCCGCTGAGGATACACAATTATCGCAAGAAAGGCGAGTGCAAGGACGCCAGCGCAGCGCTCGAACTACGGCATTTGCGAATGAAACGCACTGTATACTGCCGCGAACCGTGCGCAAGACCTCTGTGCAGTGATTGCACGACCACAGTCACGCGAATGCAAGAACGGAACTACCCCTAACAGAGCAGTTTGAAATGTCCACGCTCGATCCTTTCGCATTCACGAGCTATCCTGAGGTGTTACAGAATGCCGCACACGTAAACAAAAACCGCGCTGTGCGTATGCGCCAGCGGCATCCGCCCCGCAAATATCCCCTTGTAGATAAAAATATAAAACAAAACACTATCACTCAGTGCCTGTTGGTAAAACGGGGCTCTAGAAATCCTATAAATGCTACCAAAGAGCGATTTCGGCGCGAAAAAAAGAGCAAACTGCAGCGAGCGCCCTGAAGCGTAGCGAGGGCGTCTGCTCTCAAGTGGCCAACAAATATGGCGGCCCCGCCGCGGAGTTAAAGGGACGGCGGAGCCGCGGGTGAGGGGAGAGAAAAAAGAGGAGGGCAGCGGAGAAGGAGGGAGCAGTTGGCGCTACCTTAGTTCTTTCAGGGACCTAAATGTCGCCAGCCTAGATTAATTTTTTTTATAATATACAGTGTTCTGGATGCAATTCGACCGTTCGAGAAGCGGTCTCGCCAAGAGATCAATAACCGCAGAGCAGGTGCCGTTGCATTTGAATCGCCGACGCTGTCCTGCACACGTCACTTTGTTCTCTGCTGCTTAGCCGCCTGTGTACTCTTTAGGTCGTTATGGGAGCACACGTTCGCCCAAAAACTTGTAGTTTCTTCAAGACAGCTTCGCGTCTTAGGCTGATTTGTTTATCGAGCACCTATTATGCTCCTAAACAACCAGTGAATAAACCTAGACTAAGACATAAAAATGGACCGAGAAGTATAGGTCTTCAATACATTAAAAAAACATGAATATTTTCTCGGATTTAGCACCGATTGGGCAGGTGGATTTTCTGAAAGGGGCAAAATGTTGCCACACAAAACGGCTTTGTAATACTAGAAGCAGTCGCCGGTAGAAGCTACACTTATATGTTTGGTTTATTGTATGCGGAAGGAATGAACCAAGCTGGTATAGAACACGTATGTGGATGAATGCGACTTCGTAACTGTATATCAAGAATTCACCTGAATATATAATAAATTTTAGGCATAACTTCACAGTAAAATCTGTACAAAAATCTTTAAAAATGTATTGTGTCCGCGAAGGATGCGTCACCTAAATTGCTTGTATTAATACACTCAGGACTGCCTTCTATCAAATCCAAGGCATATAAAATAAAACAACTGTTATTCCCCTGCTCAATATTTTTGTAATGACTTGACCTCAATATTTATTGATAAGAAAAGGTCAGGTACGTTTTGATTACACAAGTACTAAATGCGAAAGGCTCGTGCAGGCTTGAAATTCAAAACCGCTTTATCGTTTTAAGGGAATCTTTATCTCGCACCACAAGGAAGGCCAGATAGGTGAACGCCAATAGGCATAGATTCTTATGAAGGAAGGGAGGGTGTAGAAGGAAGGCAGAAGAGTAACCCTGGCTAGAGCCTAGTTTGCTATCCTGCACGTGGGAAAGGAAAAATATGCGAAAAAATATAAAAGTAGAATGAAAAGGTTTATGCCTGGACGCCAGCTCTGAAGCACTGACACTGGCACTGGGGGCGTTCAGTCTATAGTCTGGTGTTTATGTTAGTCGCCCATAGAAAGCGCAAAAGTTCCTTAGTCGCCTTCTGAGCGGATGACAGAGAGCGCCAGTTGCGCAGAATCGTCTCCTCCGAAAATGGCCTTCCGAGAGCTCGAGGTTTCCCAGTGCTGACGACCGCTTTTTTTCTTTCAGGCGAGTAGCGTAGGCACTCGCCTAAAACGTGAGGGATCGTCTCCGGTGTACCACACGTTTCACACTCTCACTTATTGCCATTCCTATTGTGTAGCACTAAGCATTTGTGAAAGCCACCCCCGAATCCAAAGACGGCAACGAAAAGTTAGATTCATCGTGAGAAAGAATAACATAAACTTGGCGACTACAAATGCAGCGGTAAGAAAAAGCACCAGCTAATAGAAAACAATTGCCGGTTTGAAGACCACAAGAGGTAAGACGTTTCTAACTTACTTCGT
Source organism: Haemaphysalis longicornis (assembly GCA_013339765.2). Classification (NCBI taxonomy): domain Eukaryota; kingdom Metazoa; phylum Arthropoda; class Arachnida; order Ixodida; family Ixodidae; genus Haemaphysalis; species Haemaphysalis longicornis. The sequence goes on from CM023455.1 coordinate 148,034,413, forward strand.
ATATTAGGGAGTAGAGTGTCCTTTTGAAAGGGCAGGCAGATCCGTTGACACGAACGTCTGCTCCTACCACTGAAGTTACCATGATTGAAACAGTGTAAAATAATCGCTGTTTGAAGGGGCCAATGCGGGATTTTTTCATCATGAGCACTGGAGCTTGAGTCGGTTTACTTGATCGCCGTCAAATATCTTACTCGGTACGCCTCCTGAAAAACACGTTACAGATAGTGATAAATTCTACACTAACATTATCTGGTACCTCATCGTAAAAAAGGTGTTATCTAAAATAACGAAACTTCACGTTTTAATAAACACGTTTTACGAATGGTAATATTTTTACACAAACAGAAAATATTCCCACATTTCAGGTCTTAACCACAAGACACCAATCAGCCTAAATGGGAGTTTTTGCTCAAAATATGTCTTTCAAACTGCTCACGGCAGGCGGCTTACACCCAAGTTTCTTAGTAAGATGGGTGAAAAACTACCAGTTTACTCCGCCTGCCAAGAGCCCTCATAAGTAGGCAAAACAACCTCGATTGTACCTTTTTTTCCAAACGGAGTACCTGGCTTTGAATTCCAGGCTGGTCCCAGTGCAAGTATGATAAAAACCCCTTGTCTCCTACTCCACCTCCCTCCTTTCCCCCTTTACACCTGTCCCTCGACTACGCCTGGTTTCAAAGTCGTTGCAAGTTAGGGTCGTGTGTAGTCTTAGCTCTAGCGTCCCACTTTTTTCGGTTTATGTGAACTTGCGGCTGCAATATTGATGGAGACGTTGACGTTGGAACCAACCTGGACTAACGTTCAAAGCACTGCAACCCTTCCTCAGAGTCAGCCACCGCCGCGCCACCGGAGTACGCCGGCGAACCAACGCGAGGCCTAAGTGCAGTGACCGCAAACATAGAGTTGCTCGTTGAAAACAATGTGGTTCCGCCTATGAGAGCCGCTACAAAGTAAGCATTGGCCGTTTTTTTATAGCCGCCAATACTTTGGGTTCTCTGTGGCCTTTTTATTGTAAATAAAGTTCAGTGTATTTTCCGCGTCGCTTTACCTGCGATTCCCGCCTGTGGGGAGAGAGAGGGCGCCATGCCCAGAATGTCATGGGGGAGGGCGAACCACATCACAGCAATGCGGATGTCACCAGTGCAGTTTCAGTTCCGTGTGGGGGGGATGCGCACAGAATGCAAAAACAATGTGGTTGATCCTTCTTTAATACGAATTGGTAAATCACGAAAGTGAAAAGTGCATTCACAGGAACATTTCAATGTTTATTGTGTGTCGACGTGAACATGCACTTCGCTATTATTATTTCGTCGGTATCGCAACGTTAGACGCATATACGCCTCGAGATTCGCGATCGCTGCGCCGCCTGCCGCCGCTTCTCCGCGGCGTTTGCGGGATTAGCGCTGCGTGGCTGATAGGTGGTCATGCAGTGTTTTGGTTCTCTTTCGCTTCTCTTTGCCTTTCCGCGCACTAAACAACTTGTTATGGTGACGTCTGTAAGCTAACTGCACGTTTAGGGCACTTAAAAAAACAGCTGCGTCTTGGTAGAGCGCTCTAACGCCAACAAGAGCTACCCGGGGAGGCGGTTCTGCGCGCTTCTTGGCCGCTCTTGCGGGCGTCGGCGACGGCAGCAGCATATCACCGCTGCCACCTTCGAATACGTCAGCACAAGTGAATTATATGTATTGTCGCCTCGTTTAGACCTGATATTGGCACTGTAAGAGGTTGGTTCGTTTTGCTGCGCAGACAACAAATGCGGCTTTGCTTGGAATATGTACGTCGTAGAAAAATATGTTTCGGGGATGTGATAACCCAATAGCTGACAAAAACTTGTGCCTTTTATGGGAATATAAGCCACGCGAAAATGTTAAGTACACTCAAAGGCTGTGCATTGTCAGATATGTGCCCACTCATGCCTTACAGTAAGAACCAAGGTATATGTTAATGAAACCACGGGAAAATGAATGGTCTGCAAGTCAGGAATAAATAGAATAGTCATACGGGAATGGAAACAAAAAAAAAACAAAAAACGAGTGCAGCCTCTGAAATGATAAATACGTTTGTTTGAGCAAGGTAGTATTCACCAGACCAACTAGATGCGAAATGCACTGATATTTCGCTAGACATGAGAGGGGGGGGGGTGAGGAGGAGGACGCTCAACTATCGTTGTTTACAAATGCGGAGCGAAATCAACGAATGAACGTCTTAGTAATCACACACACAAGCTGCGTGTTCTCTTTTCGTTTGTTTTTCGCCTTCAACGAACGGCTGATCACCCGGAGGACGCATTTTTGAAGAATACAGGGTAGGCAGTTCACAAGCGATACGAGGTGTCGTTGGAAGAGTTGATTGATTGATTGCAGGGTTTAACACGCCGACGCAACGGAGACGATGAGGCACGCCGTAGTGGAGGGCTCCGGATTAATTTTGACCACCTGGAGATCCTTAACGTGCGCCGAAATGTCCTACACACGGGCTCGTTGGAAGAGTGTCGTATCTGATAAGGGTCTCTGATTTCGGTTTAGCTAGATTCTGCAGTCTCCCTGTGTCATATGACGATGTTTCGAAGAAGAGTTTGGTCACGGACGCGGATTACTCTATAAGCCCATCTTCGCGCTTCTCGTGGAGGATAAATGTAACAGATGAATCTTTGCGAGCGCTCACCTCGGGACAAGACGACACAGCATTAAATTTGTCGTCGTGTGCTGACTGCAGAGTGTAATTTTGCATTATCCATCGTACTTCTTTGGTACAATGCTTGTGAAATTTATGCCGCATTGGCTTGTTCATGGTACTGATCAATATCTGATATGTGATATTTGCCGGAGTAACTTGCGCGCTGTCAGGTATGAGTGCTCCGCTGGATTTTGTAAGCGCACAAAGTCGATTTACATCATAGTGTGTATGGCCGCAACATGACCATCGGAGGAAACCCTGCTTACGGAGACACTGCCACTAAATTTCAGGGCAGCGGAATTGCAATCAGCTGCATGCAAATGCTGGCTTCGGGACGCCGGCCTGTGACACACGCCCGCCGCTCATATAGATCTCACTAAGATCGCGTCATAAACGTTTATACTCTCGTGAACACACCACGCTTGCAAACAGAGTGCCTGCTCCACGTTATGCGGTATTTCGAACGCGGACAAACGGTAAATCACTGTCTTGAACGAGCCCCAAAAGCAACGGCGACAGGGGGGAGCGGGCCGGGGACTCCCGCGCCTGCTTTTGAAACGGGCCGCTAGGGGGATTTCAGTGGCGCCCCTACAGGCCGCGCTCGAGGCGTATACGTTAGGCACTGCATTACGCGCGCCTGAGCATTGCGTAAATCAGATTGAAACTCCAGGAGCTCGCAAACTGTGCGAATAAAACCGAACGGGTTTTCAGCGAATCGTTTGGGTGCTGTCACAGTCCGGTACAGCCAAAGAAACATAATTTGCGTTTCGGCCGCAGTCTTGCTGTTATGCTCGGCGAGCAACGTCTTGCTGGCAAGCGACGTCGACAAAGGTGCGACCAAAAAGGCCCTACTCCGCGGCGTGTACGCCAGATGCTTGCGTTGCGACGACACGGGTTGTAGAACAAGGTGGTGGCGTTCCACAAGCTGGGGGGCGTTGCACATAGGTGGTGCACGGATAAACACTGCATTTCAGCTGCTATTCACTGGCCTATCGAGCCGTCAACTATCTGCGCTCATTAACGCCATGACGGACTACTTTGTTTCTCCTCTCCAAGACGGCGGCACCACCTGAATGGATCAATTAAAGGAAAGGACATCAGTCGCGTTCGTACTGCGATGCCGTCATGATTTCATGGCTCCGTTGGCCGAGCGTTTTACACCTCCCGTTGGGCTCAGACTGATTGTGGCTCGAACCCTAGCGCCGCCGCGCCAATGAACCTGTCTGATAGTGCCATTTACGCGCCGGGTATGACGTCTCAGAGGTTTGTGTACCCTGGCATAAAACAGTTGTTTAAATTTCCACACTATGAACATCGATCGAGAAAGCAAGCTAGGAAGGCCAGTGAGTGCTTTTATAACGCTGTATTCGTTGCTAACAATTGGCAGGAGACGTTGTAGTGGTGGGCTGAGAACCGCAGAGCGGAATTCCTTGACAACTACAAGCGGTGCCCGCCGATCTTACCACGCGTTGGAAGAAATTCGCCGGCGGCTAGAGGACTTTTGGTTTCTGTAGAGAGGACGAGGATCGGGTACGCCGTGGGGACGTTCGCAAAAGGAGCTCTGCATTCGCTTGGCCGGTGCAAATTGAACCAGCAGATGCCAGTTTCGGGAGCATTCTTGTAGCGTCGACAGACATAGTTTTTGTTTTTTGTTTGGAAGCGCGGGAGATCATGTCCAGCAGACGCGTGGCACCGATGAGAATCTATTCGTAAATTTAGAGGGGGGGAGTAGGAGAGGGGATGTTTTGGGGTCAGAAGCGAAAGTCCGCTAACAAAACATTGTACGGGACAGGAAGAAGGAAATGGAGAAGCATTCTAAGAAGTTGGCCGTGATAAGGGTCGCCATTCCGTTTCGAACAAAACTTCATTTTAGCCTCCGATGTCTTGAGCAGCTAGTGAGTGGAGGTGTTTTGAATGAAAGTACAAATCTGCATATCTATAAATGAAAATTCAGATATTAGGGAAAGTTGGTCGCAGAGTGACAAGTGCCAACTCATTACAATGCTTTTATTTTGTCATGTCTGCTGTACAACCTGCGTCTAAATTTGTAGCTCAAGGTTTAGATAGCTATGTTATCTCCGTACCGCTGGTGCGTCCGCGTCTTTCTGGGCAACATGCCAGGAGGGGGCGTAGTCAGTGCTTGGGAAGAAAGTGCAAGCGAGTAGCGCAACTCTCATTGCAAGGCCGAATTCATTGTTTGCAAACAGCGTAAATTTTTTTTCGTTGAAGGGAGTTCCATGACATATATTTCTTACCAAGATTCTCGTATTCTCAATGCACGTGTTTGATCGGTTGAGCTTTTTTATACTGCGTTGTTGTTTCCGTTTTAAAAAGGGTTTATGTATGTATACATCGCTACGCAATAAGTTATCTGTGTGCACAAAACAAACCCTTCACGTTTTGTAATTACGAAAGAAAAATTGGAAAGAAAAAAACTGGTAATACGCCCAATACGACTCCTGCGTACTTTGAAAATAAAATAAAATGTTGGCTATTAACTTATTTACATCTTCAAAATACGGTCCCATGAAACGCTTTTTTTTAAATATCTACGAAACAACCAAAAATACTCCGACTGCAACTAAACATGTGAATGCGCCTCCTGAAATCTACTAGTAAGTAATAAGAACACATTCGCAATATTCACCTTGAAAACTCCCAATTTAGATCTAGTAAAATTCTTTATTCTATATAACACTAATTAAACACCCAAAATACTGGGAGTTAAGGGATACCCCCACGGAAAAAAAGAACAGTGTACTTTGACTTGGAAATGAAATATGCGACAAGCCATTTACTACCATTTCGGCTCATTTGTGTTCTGTGTGTACCTACGCTCTGGTCGTCTTGCCAAAACTATACATTCGGGCTAACCTTGAGAATTGCTGGGGTTATGGCGAGGGAAAGCTAGTAACATTGTTTTCTTTTTTCTGCTGCCCTGCGGCCCGGCAAAATAATTTTAATGATTTCGATGACACGCGGTTATGATGAGGACGAACGTAAACGGGAATAATTTACAAAAGCCGAGTTGAGATGAACTCTGGCACGTTATAGCAGCTGGTTGTAATTTTATGGCAGGAAACGTGGAAGTACCAAACAAAGCTACAGATCGCAATCTTTTTAATTGACACTCTTCGCATTGAAAAAATGTTTTGCCGCATGTCAGCTCAAACATCGGTCCCCATACAGCCGAACATTGTGTTTTACGATATTATTTTTTCTTTTATGTTTTCTGTGTATGGCCCCCGGTAGTTTTCGTTTATCAAAATTTTTAGGTCTTCTGGCAATAAAGTTACATTTAACAAGTTTCAGAAAAGATTTATCTCTCTGTATTCATGTTATTTCACCTTTTGCCTACATTTACGGTAAAACTTTTGTTTTTTTCACATTCGGGCCTAAATGGTCTGCTGTGGGGATAGCCACGGTGATTTTCTATTGATTTACTTTCAGCGGCGGAGGTTCAATCAAGCTGAGCCAAACACATTTCAACAAGTATAATTTGAGCAGTACGAATGGCCGCATTGTTATAGAATTCTTATCGCTTCCCCTTCTAGTAAACATGTTAATATCCCATGTGCACTTGTTCTGCGATTACTTTTTATGCGTTGTTGTTTCATTTGTCAGGTGTCTCGGTGGTACTGTTATATACTGGTTATGTGTGAGCATCGCGCTGTCGCCTGGTATTCGCTATTTTTGCAGAGATCGGATTTCTTGCTCCGATCAGCGCTTCCTACAACTTGCATCGGTGAACAACATGAACGCTTACACTTTCGAAGACTTCAAATGATGGCACATCGATATGAAGGACCGGCTTTGTCTGCCTTTTCTTTATCTCTGCGGATGCCAGTCCTTGTGACGGCATTTTTGTCTCTTTTTGATGGGGGTGTTTTTCGTCCAAGATTAGATGCAGTTGTCCTTTGTCAATTTTGCTGGAATCATTTTTGTCGGTTGTTTTCAGTGCTTTGTTTTGGCATGAGGAGCACGTTTTTGATTATTTGTTATTTAAATTCTAACCTCAATCCTTATAGTGCTGCTAGATTGCAACGTTTACCCACTATCCTAATGTAGGTAAGTAAGCTGTTGAATTCGGTTTCAATATCGCAATTGTTTTTGCAATGTCTTTGATTTTACTGCGGTACACATTACATTTAGCCTAGAAAATGTAGGTCTCAAGGTGTTGAATGCACAGAAGAAAGAATAAAGGGATCAAAACATGAAATATTTTTAGTTTCGTAGTAGTGCACATTTCACTGCACATTTGCTGTCAAAACTGTTTAGGAGTTCAAGCCATCCGCATAGAGTGCGCGAGCGGTGAATATTTTGTGTAGTTTGCTGCAAAACAAACGGCTTGGTGTGCAAATGGTGTCTTTATACCCCCTCTTGCGATAACGGCTTTTGTCTGATCCGGAATGTCAAAGACTAAGGATTTCTGTCGCTGGTTTTGAGCTCTATATTGAGCAGAGCAGGATCTGCTTGCGACTGCTGTCAGCAGAGCCACGCCCCAAAGCCCCCAAAACTTGGTAAAAGCACCCCGCTGAATGCTTATCACTTGAAAGCTGCTTTCGTGTACGGGAGCCAGTTCACTCCCGAGTTTTCAGCTGCTCGAGGTCACATAGTAGTGATAGTAGAACATCCGATGTACCTCCAGCTACACCGGTGGAATCGCTCCCAGTACTTTTGGCATTATCAGCGCGCGCAATTGAGGCTGCTCACGTTGGTTGAAAAGACATGGCTTGTGCGAACAGCGGCGTGCAGCGCCCTCTAGAAACGATTTTCAAGACGCACTTCTTTGTGCATAATAGATAACCCAGCTCTATCTTTTAGAACTACGGCCTGGCCCTAACCTTCTTTCAAAGCTCCGCCTTCTAAATACGGCGCGAGGTGACTTCGATTTTCCCCGCGTGCTGTTCTTCCAGGGAAATGTGTTTGCTACGTGGTTTGAGGGTAGCTCCCGTCCACCTCAGCGCAAGCCCAAACCAAGTAAGCGAAGCAGTTCTCTGTAGCGAAAGAAACGCCCCCTTTTACCAACTCTGTCTAACGTGGCCTGCTTTGTTTATGTGCGGAAGGCGGGTGTAGTATCAGACCCCGCTCCAATTTAGCCGGTCATGAGCGCGTTTCAACATTTTAAGAGAGCGTTTTAGACGTTGAAGGTGTGGCATCTGTTGTCGATTGTGTTTTTGCTGTGTATAAATACGGCTGCATTGGGAAAATCCTGTCGTCTTGACCGCTCCAATTATACAGACTACGGCCAACTCTTTGCTCAAACCGAGCACTCCGGCGACTCTGGCAGCATTTGACCGACAGTGGCGTGGGACTTTGTACGTTCATTGTTTGGTGCTAAGCTTTGTTACCGAAATATCATATGCAAGAGTCTTCGTTGCTGAAATGCTACCCCCTGGCGAGTTGGACGGCATTGCTGCCATGATTGGTTGGGACTTTGGTCGCTACGCCGCGCTCACGAATGGGCTCGGTGTGTTTCATTGCCACGAGAACTCGGAAGAACCTCGGGGTAGATCTTTCACGGCCGAGTTGAAATTGTGACGCTCGTGCTGGCGGCTTCTGCGGCGTGGTTCATTATTCACGGTCGCCGTAGCAGGCATAGCGCTTTGCCGTAGCGTTACGCTTTCTAGGGAAGTCTTCCAGGGGTGAACAGTTTTTCCCTTGAGCGCTACTGCTGAAACCACACCCCCTGCCACAAGCACCCACCACGGAGCAGCGGACCCATTACGGAGACAAATAGGTGCAAAGGGAGAGATAGGCAAGGAGGGAAAGGAGACGTGCGCGGGACCCTAGGGCGAGACGTGGCGGAGGAAGGGCAGGAGGCCGCCGCCACAGCGAAAAGTTCGGGCCACCAAGGAAGGCCACGAGGCCCCGTGCTGCGCAGAACCGTGTGTGTTAGGAAGACGAACATCCAGCTGTTGTCCATCGTACAGCGGCAATGCGTAAACAATGCCGCGAAAGGAAAAACGAGAAAAACGGTGCAGTGGTGTACAGCTCAGCTACCATCAAGTCTTGCGCATTAGTGTGAGCTTCCTTCGTTTTTTTCTTTAGTGGAGGAGTAATGTCAAGCCGTTTTTTTTACTTGAAAGTAATATGCATTGGCTGTGCAGCCACGTGGCACCTGACCCCTTTGCGACGACTTTGCGCCAACCAAATGAGTCAGTTGTTATTAGGTATCGCCACCTTTCGCCTTCAAATTTTGTCAGTAGGCTTAGCTTACGCTAGAAAATTATGTAACGAAAAGCAGACGATAGGTTTCGATACCGTAACGTCCAGCGGCTATTATATTCAATGCGGAGCGCTTCCATTAGCCCTCTTTATTGGCGAGTTCCCCTTAGTAGATTGCATTGCCTGCCACCGAGGGCCGACATGGGCAGAAGCTGCTTCTTAAGATGGCAATCGTCAAACAAAAAGCTCACATGACTGCCTAAAATGAAAAATGAGGAAACTTTGTAGTCAAGTACAGATTGTTAAAATAAAAGCGCGATAAACAAGAGTAGCTTGATTTGCTTCCTCCCACTAGCCACCAGTGTGGCGGCGGAGTAAGAGAGCGCAGTGAAAAATGCACTACGCCCTTGTGCCTCTTGAAATGCGCTGCCTGGGCCCGGTTACGTTGTCCCAATAATCAGTAAATCGCATGAGTTCAATTTTTACAGCGCTTGACCTCTGCTTCGAGCTATTCTCATTACGTTACGTTGGTGTCACTACAGATCGTGCCTCCCTAGTTTTGCTTAATCTCGGGCTTATGGAGTAGGTAGCACCCATATTCGTTTCATAAACGGGCACGTGACGTATAGGGCAAGATGAACTAGTTCGCGTTCGCCTCGTGCTTTACGTCATATGCCCCTACAGGTGTTTGCATATCATGAGTGGAAAAATGTCCGAGCATCAGCTCCTGCCTGAAGTGCAACAAATTGTGTTCATTGGTGTGAAAAAATGTTTCAGCCTTTGAAAACGCTTGAAGAAATCAGTTTGATACACTATTCAAATTAAAAAAAGGGCAAATCTGCTTTATTCTCAGAAGAATGTGACGCCGCCATATAAATTGTAGCAAATCGCTTACCATCACCTGACTATGTTCTACGATGCGACGTCCAAGTGCCCTTTTAGTAGAGAGAGGTCCGGGGTGCTGTCGCTGGGCGTACTTGTGCCCTTGCGGGTGGGCGTGCTCGGTTCGTTGAGGACTATAATACAGTGTTGTTGTATTACCTCAGTGAGTTGTTTCCCTCTCTTAGATTGGTAGCGGTATCACCATTGTGTCTGGGGCACGTGAAGACATCGTTAGAATTTTATGGTCTCGTCATAGCCGCTTGTTTGCAGTCTTGGACAGTGTTCATGAAAAAGCCAGGAGCTTTTTTTCGGGGCAAGCAGTAGGCGTTGAGGACAAAAATGTTTTCCTGGATGCCTGTGTTGCGGTTACGGATTTCGATCAGGACGTGTTCACAACCGCGTTGGGTAGTACCGTGTTGTTTCGCAGCAATATCGCTGCTGACTAGGAGTGCTGTATTCTTTTCTGTGGGTTTTGTGTAGGTCATGTATTCAGCCATCTTAGGTCTGCGGTTACGTTCCGGAAAGGCGATGACAGAAGGTTTTGTGTCAAGATTGTGGATATATTGGTGAAGCTCTGCGAGTTTGTTTTCGATTCTTCTGCAGTTTCATTGGTAAATGATCGTATTACTTTTTTGTTTTGGTTAGTCGTCTTTGTCATATTAGCTGCATTTCTTGTTCCTGAGTTTATCAGCAGTGTGTGGCCTGCCGCATTGTCTTCTAGTCCTTTCAGTTTGCCCTGTTTTGTGCGAGCCTGGCTTCGACGTTCGCCATGCGTGCCGTAATTGATTATGTGGCACTTAGCCGGCATCGAGTGTCGCTCCAAAGTCGATCATTTGTTCTTGGAGGACTGTGACCTGGGTAGCGAATGGTGTCGCTTGGGTGGTCAGTTGGGTCAACCTGTTCATTATGTTTTTATGGTGGTTTGAAGCGGCGGTATAGAGGGCAGAGTGTTAGTTGGTGTCTCTTTCTGGTGTAGTTTCTGCTGTGTCTTTTGTGTTCCGAGTTTGAGTTAGTACCTCTACTTTTTCTGGGAGTGCCTGAATTACGAGGTTTTGTTTTTTATATTCCTTTTTATTTGAAGCATTCCGTGCAGTTTTGAGGTGGAGAGAGTGGTGGAGGACGGATCAAGGAGGAAGAAGGTGGGGCCATCGTTTAGGTAGACAGGAGACCCCGCTGGCCAGCGTACCTGTTTGTCGGCGAACCGCTTCGACATGCTGTTCCTTTTGGCGAGCCTGATTCTAGCCTCCGTGATTTGGGTGGGGCTTCCGGCTTAGGTGCTCTTGAACCGCCCCGGCAATTGCAGTAGTCGCCTCTCTTCCCGTCATGTCCGATGGAGCGGCGGCTCTGATGTTCCGGGAGGTCGGATGACGCAGCTGTGCAGTCACGGCCTGGCAGCGGGAAGGGTTGCATCTGGGGGCCGTCCTGGCCGGCTCGCTGACGTTCCCAAAGGTGTTTTTGCACAACGTATGGGCTATTTTAAGCGGGCTTTGCAGATGTCATCAGTGGTGAGATGGGCACCTTCACACAGGCTACATGGGGGATAGAAAAATTGTAGTTTTTGTGAGGGTTTTGTGTGTCCCAGCCACCGCAGATGTGTGTCTTAGCATTGGGACAGACATCTTGCCGATTTCGAGTCAGAAGCATAAGTAACACATGCCTAATTGCTTTTGGTATAAAGAGCACTCGACCAAGAGATTCCCATACTTGATGCAGTTAGGGACCTTATGCTCGTTGAACAGTATTAAGACCGACCCAGTTCTTGAAATTCGGTTGGCTTGTAATGCCGAATGACCATATTCGGGGATGATGTAATCATTGATATATTGAGGGCTTTTCGTGAGGGGAACTACTCAGATGACACCCATCACTGTGCCATGAAGGGAAGACTGGTAACGGTGGCCTCGTGTTCAAAGCTTTGAACGATGATCTTGTTAATCGCTCGGTAGCGATCGCCGTTTGCCGTTCAGGGGTATGGACGTTTACGATGCTTTGGGGCTCACGATTAAAAACAAAAACAGTGGTTTACAGACCTTTCGACCGGAGTACCCGTCGTTATCTGAGTAACATACAGCCTAGAAGCACGCACGCTTAAATAGCTGCCGAAAGTGTGCTACAGTGCACCCTTGTTAATGAACAGAAGTTGGCGGGTTCCCTGTTCTCTCGCCCCAAAGCGCCAACCTATGTTCTTAGCAACGGTGCACCGTAGCATGCCTCCTGTGGAGAGAGAGAGAGAAATATGTATATATATATATATATATATATATATATATATATATATATATATATATATATATATATATATATATAAGAGAGAGAAGAGAACAATAAACTGAGGCAATGGTGGAGAAAAAAACAAAAGAAAATCGCCAACACGTCAAAAACAGCGATTGTTGCCAATTTTTCAGCAAACAGGCTTGCGTTCGTTAGGGCAAACCCTCAGCTGGCTGGCACGCTTTATATAGGGGTAGGTCCCCAGATAAGAGGAGAGTTGGAAGTGAAATGCAGGAAGCGGAGTGGTTTGGCAGTATGCAGGGTGAGATAATGAAGGGGAAAGAAAGATGTATAGTTGCAGCCGCGAAGACGGCAAGAGGGAAGTCAAATGGGTTCGATATTTCGGGAAATTGTTAAAGAGAAAGGATGAGAGGGTGTTTGTTGCCCCGCCACGTGGCGTTTAGGAAGGTTCTGACAAACGACGGGAGCATAACAGGTGGTGAGTGAAGTTCGATGGTGTGGACAGTGTCTTCGATCACTACTCAACGAATTCGATGGTGTAGACAGTGTCTTGGATCACTACTCAAGCAGTGCATGCAGCCAGTGGTGACACATGTGCCGCACTTGCAGTTCGAAGCGAAAGTCCCGACAGTGGAGTCATAACCTTTTTCACATAGCGGCATAGTTTTACACTCATAACAGAAATCGCGGCACCAGTAACGACAAGAGCAAGAATAGGAACTCCTTCAACAACTACGTCGACGATATTTTTCGGAGATACACGATTGACGTTTTGTACGTAAGCAGTTCGTGCCTCCGGAACTGCGGGAATTAGTTTCCCGCGTCTTGAGGCGCTGACTTACGACGCATAGGAGAGATGGAGCGGCGACGAGGAGAAGGCGATCGGTGACTCGCGAACGTCTGATGGTCGGATTGAAAGGATGGTGACGGAGGTCCTGCAGGTGTGCGACGGGGAGCTTTGCGGGAAACATACACTGGACTATGTGATGCTTCAAGCTGCTGCATTGCACGGCGACAGTAACGCGCTACATGTTCTGGGAGACGACAGGAAAAGCATATAGGTCGGTTGTCCTGAGTGCGTCACGGATTCGTCTGTTCTACAACCAATGGCGCGGGAAGGTGGAACTGGGAGACTGGCTGAGGAGTGAACGTCACAGGCGCTGGTATTTAGGGTCCGACCGAGGGGACAAAGGAGTGGGCAAGTGGCGGGGCAGCCCTTGACGCGCATTTGGCGTATGTCAACGGAGCGGTCACTGGCGGTGCCATGGTAGCCATGGTTGGAACAGTAAGCGGGGCAGCGGGTGCAGTTGACTGGTGTGCAGGTGATAGGGCTTCGGTGACCTACTCAATGACGGTACCCTGAACAGCTTGAGGCAAGCTCTACAAAAGGTACCAGCGAAAGTTGCCGAGCGGCCTCTCCACGGACGAAGTCCTTAATCCTCATCTCAAACGACACTTGTTCACAACTGAACAATAAATTTGACAGTTCTCCGCCCGTCCAGAGCGACTGTCGAACAAAAATCCTCTGCAGCGGCAGCTCATCATAGCTTTGCAGAGCTTAATTATCTCAGCCACGGTCTTTGGATCTTTGGACATCAACATCTAAAACGCGTCCTCTTCAATTCCTTTCAATATGTGCCGAAGCTTTTCTTGCTCAGACATACCCATGTTGATACGCCTGCAGAGATCCACAACGTCCCCGCACGGGGCACCTTGAGCAATCTTGGTGACGGTACTGGCGATACCGCGGACCCCGAGCCCCCAAACATAAGCTGGATCCAACCGTGGCGATGTGTTTATAGGTGGAGGGTTAGAAACCACGAACGGTGGCCGTCGGAGCCCAGGTCAAGCTCCGGCGGATGGGCTCCCTGTCTGTTCACCAGGCAGGGAGCTCCGGGACCTCTTTGGCTACCAGGGTACGGTCAAAGAAGAAAGTACCCCCGTCTCCCTGCTTTTTCCTATGCCATATGGATAAATCAAACCCCCCCCGACGTGATCGGCCCCCGAAAAGGGGCCGCACCGAAGTTTCCTTTCCATCCCTTCCAACAATCCACAGTCCGAAACCTGACAACTATCCTCGATTCTTCGTTATCGAGGCAGCTGAAAAAAACAAACCCTGTTTCTTCCATGTCCGTATTCTTGATCACTAAGTTCCTGGAAGGCATCCTCGGAAAATCGTTCGATGCTAAGAAACTCCGTACCGGGAAGTCCTAGTCAATGTCAAGACGCAGCAACAAGCCACTAACCTCCTGTCGCAAACCTGCATGGCAGATCTGGCCATCACAGTCACTCCCCATCGTAGCCTCAACAGCTCTCAGGGTGTGATCTCGGAGACCGATTTGTTGAATGAGCCCGGGAAGCTGATCTGTTGGAAGGCCTGAAAGATCAGGGTGTAACTGCAGTGAGGCGTATCACCATCAGACGAGACAATAAGGAAATCCCCACAAAGCATATAATCTTGACATTCAACAAATCAAAACTTCCTGAACAGATCAATGCTGGCTTCATTAGGTGTGGTGTACGTCCGTACATACCTAACCCGCGCCGCTGCTACAAGTGCCAGCGATTCGGGCACGCTACAACTTCTTGTCGCGGCAAAACGACCTGCGCGAAATGCGCCGCACATGACCACCCTACTGAAAACTGTAACTCCACTACCTTCACCTGTGCAAACTGTCAGGGGCCGCATGCAGCATGGTCCCGCAGATGTGAAAAGTTTCAATTAGAACAGAAAATCATTAACATCAAGGTCACAGAAAACATCACCTTCCCGGAGGCGCGGAAGAGGTTCGCCTCTTTCCCTCTGGGGAGGTACGCCAACGCAGCTCGCCGGGGGGCGGAGCGGCGTCTGGTTTCGGCAGGGACCCAGTACCGCGAGTCGGACTTGGTCCCGCCTCCGCTCCCCTCCGGGTTGCCTCAGGCAGCCCAACCCGCCTCCGGACCGCTCGCTGAGCCAGCAGCGGCTGTGGGGGCAACCACGTCTGGTGGGAGCGATGCTGCATCCTCCACTTCCACTCCAGCGTCCCAAACCACAAGCGAGGGCGCAGACGAGATGGAGACGGAGGAACTAGCGGCAGCTCCCACCCCCACCGCACCGCCTGCGCCATCCGAGGTGTTCCTGAATCCCTCGGTGGTTGCGGGGGAAGGAAAAGCGCGCCCCAAAGGGTTCGCGGTCCAAGGAGGCTGATCCGTCAGGCGCTCCGAGGACATCCGAGGATGAAATGGACGTCGGTCCGTTCTTGTTTGCGGTGCACCGCAAGGAACGCGTCCCGACGCCAAAGCCTCCCGACAAGCCAAAAAAGACGAGAGTCACAGCCCCGAAAGACGACACATAAACAACACAGTCCAGTAGCTCCGAAAACTTCATAATGGGAAGAGAGAACATAGTAAAATGAAACTGCAGAGGCCTTCTGAATAATCTTGACGACGTGTATGAGATTCTGCATACCAATCAGCCAAGTGTAATGTGTGTTCAGGAAACACATTTGAATTCTAAACACACAAATTTCTTGAATAGTTACCTGGTATACAGAAAGGACAGGAATGGCTGCACACACTCTTCTGGCGGTGTGGCCATAATCGCCCGGAAATCTTTCGCATGCCACCCTGTCACTTTGAACACTATCCTTGAGGCTGTAGCAATACGCTTAATAATATTTAATAGGTTGATAACGGTATGCTCCATATACATTCCTCCTGATGTCACACTTTTGAGCTCTGACTTCGAGGCGCTGGTTGACCAGCTGCCCGAACCATACATTATAACAGGCGACCTTAATGCTCACAATTCTCTTTGGGGCTCTTCTCGTACGGATGCCCGGGGTCGCCTGATAGAGAGGTTTCTTACATCCTCTGGAGCATGCCTTTTAAACAATAAACAGCCTACATATCATAACATAGGACACAACACATACTCATGTCTTGACTTGGCTATTGGCTCCGCAGTTCTCTTTCCTCTTCTCGAGTGGGGTGTGGGAACTGACCCATATGGCAGTGAACACTTCCCCACCTCACTTACATACATATGTAAAGGCCCATGCAGTCCATCTTCCCATAATAGGTTCAATGAAACACGAGCTAACTGGAATACATTTACAGAGACATCCAAACTACACCACACATCCATAGGACACCTACACGTTGAAGAATCTACCCAACTCCTCACGGCGCACATCCTCGACGCCGCCGAAAGGTCCATTCCCCACGCCTCTGGTGCCCCGCGCTACCAGCGGAGGCCGTGGTGGAATGAGGACTGTAGGCGGGTGCGAGAGGCCCAGAACAAGGCGTGGGGTATCCTTCGTCGGTACCCTACGTCGGGAAACCTCCTCTTGTTCAAACGGGCCAAGGCGTTAGGAAAACGTGTGCGCCGTGAGGCAAAACGAGAGAGTTGGCGTACATTCATAACATCAATAAACTCCTACACAGACACAAGGAAAGTATGGACACGAATACGCAAACTCAAGGGACAACAAACACACAGCCTGCCTCTGGTCAGCACTACAGGGGACACACTCGAAGACCAGGCTGACACACTCGCACAACACTTCAACACGTGTCCAGTTCAGCACACTACACGAACACTTTCCTGAAACATAAAGCCTGTTGTGACAAGAAGTCCCTACGCGACAACAACAAATCACAGACTTCTTACAACTCCCTGTTTTCGCTACATGAGCTGAGGGCTGCTCTAAGCACGTGTAAACCCTCAGCTCCAGGCCCAGACAACATTACATATACAATGATACAGCACTTACACGCAGACACTCTTGTAACAGTCCTTCACCTTTACAACAAGATATTTCTTTCGGGGCACATTCCAAAGTCTTGGAGGGAGGCCATAGTTGTAGCATTCTTGAAAGAAGGGAAGGACCCTTCCTCTCCTGCTAGCTATCGACCCATTGCCCTGACCAGCTGCCTGTGCAAGCTTCTCGAGAAGATGATAAATCGCAGGCTCGTGTACTTCCTTGAGTACAACGGTCTTCTCGAGAGCTGCCAGGCAGGCTTCAGGGCGGGGCGATCAACGAACGATCAACTCGTAGCTCTTGAAACATATATAAAGAATGCCTTTGTGCATAAACAATTTTGTCTTACGGTGTTTTTCGACATACAGAAAGCCTATGACACCGCTTGGCGGTACGGTATCCTTAGTGACCTAAAGTCAGTCGGTGTTGCGGGGAACATGTTGAACATCCTTTGTAGTTATATGTCGGAAAGAACCTTTCGCGTCAGGGTTGGTTGTGCACTGTCAAATGTTCACGTGCAAGAAAATGGCGTGCCGCAAGGTGGAGTGTTGAGCTGTACTCTCTTCATAGTAAAAATGAACTCTCTTGGAAAGGCACTGCCACCTACAATCTCTTATTCTATGTATGTAGATGACGTGCAGATATCCTTTAAATCGTGTAACCTGGCCATCTGCGAACGTCAAGTGCAGCTCGGCGTCAACAAACTTGCCGGCTGGGCTGACAAGAATGGCTTTAATCTTAATCCCGCGAAGAGCTCTTGTGTTCTGTTCTCCAGGAGGCGTGGCGTCCACCCAGACCCAGACATCACTCTTGCGAATGTGCCAATTCCTGTGAACAAGGAGCACAAGTTTTTAGGTATTTTATTCGACGAAAAACTTGCATTCATCCCCCATATCAGACAGCTCAAATGCAAATGCTTAAAAACAATGAATATTCTTAAGGTCCTCTCACATCAATCTTATGGGGCCGACAAACAACTCCTGCTGCGCCTGTACACAGCGTTGGTGGGGTCTCGGCTCGACTACGGCAGTGTCGTGTATGGGTCGGCTACAAAAACAGCACTGAAAATGCTCGACCCAGTGCTGCATCTTGGCCTTCGCCTCTCATGTGGCGCATTCCGCACTAGCCCTGTTGAAAGTCTTTATGTCGAGTGCGACAAATGGTGCCTAGGGCATCAGCGGGAGTATGTTGACCTGTTGTATGCATCCAAGATCTTGTCTCTGACCAACCATCCTTTTAATCCCATCAGGAACGATACATCAAATTTACAACTCTTTTTAAACAGGCCATCTATTCCCGTGCCGTTCTCTCTCAGAGTTAGGGAAGAGGCTTCTGCACTCCATGTCCCCCTTTCAGACACGCACAAGACACCCATTCATAATTTCATCGCCCCATGGCATCTTCGTCCTGTAACATGCGACCTGTCATTCGTGTAGAAAAAAATAGGGTACCCAGGAATGCAATTCTGCAGCACTTCCTGTTCCTGCAGGACAAGTACAGGTGCGCAGAATTCTATAGCGACGCGTCGAAAACTGGTTCTACGGTATCTTGTGCAGCGCACGGACCAAATTTTACAGTTATCAAAACAATGAATTTTCACAGCAGTATTTACACAGCAGAAGCGTATGGCATTTTACTCGTGTCAAATCACATCCTCGAACATAAGATTCCAAAGTCCATCGTCTACACAGATTCTCTAAGCGTTGTGCAGGCATTGTCATCAGGAAGGTCGTCAAAAAACTATGTAATCAATGTTCTTTTAAAGGTCATAATGACTGCATATGCTTCAGATTTAGAAATAACCATATGCTGGGTACCAGGTCACTGTGGGATCCCTGGCAATGAGGCCGCCGACCAAATGGCTGGTGATGCTGCTCTCATGGCTACAGTTGACGTTACAACAGTACCTTACACCGACCTAAAGACACACATCAGACGACAGCTTCGTAACACATGGCAATTACACTGGAGTCAACAAACAGACAACAAACTACACGTAATAAAACCACAACTGGGACGCTACATAACTGACTCACACAACAGATACACTGAAGTCGCCCTGGCTAGGCTGCGGATAGGTCACACACATGTTACGCACTCCCACCTGCTCACTGGAACTTCGGGACCCACGTGTAGCAGGTGTGGAATGGGCCTATCCGTAGTCCACATACTAATCACATGCAAGGCACTTGACACAACACGACACAAACATTTCCCTGAATTATACAGGCGACACATTCCTTTGCACCCATCATACTTTTTAGCCGACGAACCAATGTTTTCTAGTCAACGTGTTTTTAAGTTTTTAGCTGAGGTAAACTTTCTGCAGCTCTTGTCATATCATGTGTAATCACCCTGGCCCTATACACCAGCCATCTCCATTGTCTTTTGTTTTGCATCACTTTTACTTTTAGTCGCATGTCTTAGTATGTACGGTCTCATCACAATTCAGTAACTTCTTCTTTGGCGCTCTTTGCCCATAGTCGGCCTTGCGCCAATAAAACCCAACTATCATCATCATCATCATCATCAGATCCACAACGTCTTCGATATAACTTGTGAAATTCTCGCCGGGCTGATTTGGGCGTACGCGAAGACGCTGCTCAGCGTGCACTTTCCCTACCGCTGGCATGTCGAACGCCTCTGCGAAGAGGGTTTCGAATTCGCCCCATGTTTTGATGGTCCTGTCGCTGTTCCGAAACCAGACCTAAGCCACTTCCCTAAGGTAAAACTCGACATTCCTCAGCTTAGCTTTGTCATCCCACTTGTTGTAGACGCTCACTCGCTCAAATGTGGATAACCAATCCTCGGCGTCATAATCACCTTTGCCGGTGAAAAAGGGTGGGCCACGCAGAAGGATGGTGCCAGCACAGATGACCGGTGGCACCGGTGATGGTGGCTGTTGGCCTACGTAGATTGGGTGGACGGCCATTGGTACGTGCGGTTGCGAACCTCCAGGTTGGTTCGCCTCCTACCCAGCTCCTCCACCACTTGAAAGGCGGTTTAATTGCTAACAAGCAGTAAAAGCGAGAGGCGGGAAGCAGCGCAGTGTGGTCTATGTGGACAGGATAGGGGTTCGCTGATCAAAACAGAAGGACGCACAGATGTTATGCCAACTTGATGCTTCCGGCACATATCCGAACAGGGATTGGACGATCGAGGTCCGTTAGTCCTGTAACCTCTCTTCATTACAATATATATATATATATATATATATATATATATATATATATATATATATTATTGGTGGCTTAGAGGCAAAGCATCAGCCTCGCGGGCAAAATAACAAAGGATCCTGCGTCGGATCCCCGTGCCACAGGATTCCAACTGGAGAAAAAAAATGAGCGGGTTGTTGGCATTGCCAAAAAAACTTGCGGTGTGGCCTCATCCCGCTAACCATTGCTACTCACGCACTCCCTCCCAAAGAGGAGGACTGGCCACCAAGGTGTAGGATTCATTAACTCTCGGCCGTCAATCTCCAGGGGCTGCGAAGCCGCTAAACACGGTGCTCTTGTGACGCAGCACAGAGTGTTAGAATCCCTGGATCAAGATCGCCATCATTGGAATCTAATCCTGACAACTTTTAACAACAGAACAGAATTATATGGTATTCAGTTGAATGTTAGTAAGCCTAAGCGACGTTAGGAAACGGGAAGCCTTTACAGGGCTGCAAAATGGACATTTCTTAGGTTACCGGGGTCTAGTGGACAAAACAAAACTTGGAGTGAGACTTCTAGTCAATGAATGAATAGCTCACAACATAGGCGAACACTATGGCAATAAAGAAATTTTAGCCGGTCTTGTAATAAGGGTAACTAAGACGTGGAAATTGAAGGTGGTACTGGGCGCTCATCAAGCCACGATGAGCGCCTATTTTGAACGCTTCTACTAAGATGTAAAATAGGCAATAGCTAAAGTAAATGCACAGTACACTGTAATTACGGAGAATTCAATGCAACGGAAAGCAAGAAGCAGGCTAACCGAAGAGAATAGCCGAAGAGACTTATCAGTACAACTCCCTGAACGGAATAATCTACGCATCATGAATACCTTCTTCTGCACACAGGACAGCCGGAAGTGGACGTGGAGGAGGCCGAATGGTTAGCATAAAAACAAAACAGACTTCATACTATGCGATAACTCTTGTGTTGTGCCGGGTGGTAAAGTGCTCGGAAAGGTGACCTATATTTATCACCGTGTGGTATGATCTCGAATTGGTTTAGATTTGAGAAGGAGCCGCAGAAGGCTAGTACGAAAGAAGCAATCAATGAGA
Source organism: Haemaphysalis longicornis (assembly GCA_013339765.2). NCBI lineage: Eukaryota > Metazoa > Arthropoda > Arachnida > Ixodida > Ixodidae > Haemaphysalis > Haemaphysalis longicornis. The sequence continues at coordinate 148,055,386 of CM023455.1, forward strand.
TAAAAGTAGCACAGAAAGTTGAATTGAGTATCCCGCTGCTGAACCAACATCCAGCTCCAAACGAGGAAGCAGAATTTTGTGCACAGGAATCCAGCGACATGCATTAGACGCATTTTTACGGAGTGTTAAGTAGAAGTCGGAAGTACGATGGCTGGGCGGGATTTTGGTAAGGTTTCCCAGGAGACAAAATATTTAAATAGAAAACGGCAAAGCATGACCATCTCAGCCAAAGCTGACAGAATAGAACAAGCGAAGCTTTCGGAGTCACGGCCCGGTGTTAAAAAGAAGGTCCCCTTCACCCCTAGTAGTCCGATTGGCGCTGGCTACCACCCCTAAGCGCAGGAAACAAAAACACCTGAACATAATTACCCCAGAAAGTGGAGGCTAAAGTAGCCCCGCCGGTAGCGTAGTGGTTATCGCACCAGAACGGTATTCAGGAGGTCGTGGGTTCGGATCCCACCTGATTTATATATATATATTCATATATATATATTTATATGTATATATACAGAGAGTGCCAGACAAATAGTAACACGTAGTAAAAAAATGGGTATAGCTTCTAACAAAACTGCTTATTTATCGACGTTTCTTCCAGATGCTGAACTTTATCAACACAACATTTCGCATTTCCCTGCACGTATTTATAAGCTCGTCGTCCAACGACACCCAAAAAGCGAGAGAGAGGCGATTTGGGGAGAAAAGCAACGACAAACAGACACTCTCTGCGAGGTGAGGTAAAGGTTTCCAAAAAAGTGAAAGAGAGAGAAAAAAAAGAGAAAACAACAACAAACCCAACAACAGAGGGGAGATAAAAGTACACAACTCTTTCAAAACGCTGTTCTCTATCATTCATCAGCTTGTCGAACGAGTGACAGAAACCGCCAGCTTTAGAATGGCGCCACTCTGCTCAAGAAAGGAAAGCGCAAGCAGTAACAGGGAGCATCTTACAATCACTGAGGAGCACAGAATTGCAATGGTCGCTCACATAACGGGAACACTTTACAGGAAGCGGTCGCAGTCGCAAACATGTTTAAGTGATGCGTACTTTACAAAAAAATAGGAAGGCTCGTTAAGAAAATAAGTACGATCTCCGCACTGTGGCTCGAAACATGCACAATTTCACCGACAGGCTGGACCGGCGGGTGGCATTCATCATTCTTCGGTCTATTCTTCCTTCCTGTCCGGTCAGTCGAAGGGGTCGTCCCTGACCATGAATACGGGGAAAACTGCTTAACAAATCCTCTTTTTTGTTGGAGTAAACGACGGCGGGCGCATCGATGTTATCTGTATTAGATGCCGCCTGTGCGGAAACCCCAGAAAAGAAATAAATAACTTAAGAATAACTTGCTTACTTGTTTAAACAACAGAGAGACTTTCAATTTAGATAGGGCAATATACCGCAGCCAGATTTTCAACAGCATGTATAGACGACATAATGCCCGGGCTAACATTCATTCCAACCTTTACGGTATTCAACGTGTGAATAATGCAACATTCGCGTTGTTGGCGTTCTCTTGTAGTAGAAAATCCACTCTGTAAGGGTGTAATTTTGATGCAATCAAATGGGTGATTTTTGGAGTTCATATGTCGGGATAACAGTAGATCCGGGAGTGAACGAACATGTGCGCGGTGGTGTTTGAAGCGCATGCGGAATGCCGTGTCCATCTGGCCAGTGTATTGAATTCCACGAACACCGCACTCCAGAAGGTACACCACATTCGAAGAGTCACAGCCGAGTGTCGCGTGAATTAGATGTTTGAAATGGGAGTTGGTGCTTTCTGACACCTTTGTTGTCTGCAGTGTTTTTGTACGCGGCACCGTGCCTTTCCGCATGGTTAACACCCGCCTTTGGGTGCTCTCTCAGTTTTGGCGTGTACAAGGGAATGTTTAATATTTTTGGGGTTCTTGTATACGACACGAGGAGCGATGGGGAAGATTTTCGAAAGCCGTTCACTCTGTTGTAGCGTGTTGAAGTGCTTTTTCAAAATTTTGTTTATGTTTGGGGAATCGCCCCCGAACGTCAAAACTAGGTTGGGTCTACCTTTCTTGCTTAGTTCTTTTTCATGGTGTAGCAACTCTTGGCAATCAAGGTGGGCCGCATTAGTTCTTTATCATGGTGGAGCAACTCTTGGCAATCAATGTTGGCCGCTCTGCAAATAGTGTCGTTGACTATGGGTGGTGGGTATTGTTGCTTCGGGAATACATTGCGCACGTTTTTGGCGTTTGCCTTAAAGTCCTCGGTGGGAGAACAAATTCTCCTAAATCGGTGTGCCTGCGAGTACGGGATACGCGTTTTGCAGTGGCGCAGATGACAACTGTCAAAGTGCAGATACTGGTGCAGATACTCGAAGATAAGAGCAGATACTCGTCAAAAGGACATTGTCATAAATCCTGCCGGTAAAGGGGGGAAGCTTGCAATACTTATAAATAGGACTACAATAAAGAAGGCCACCGTCCGTAAATAATAAAGTTTTCTACCACAACTGGACGCAGATTCAACTGTTGAGCATCAGAAAATAATAAGAACAGTAAATAATCTTGTCAAAATTGGCGAAATAGAGCCACGCGCCTGTAAAGCAATTATAGCAGCACACGCAAGGCCAGAAAGGTTTTATATGCATCCCGAAGTTCATAAAGAAAGGAATCCTGGTAGACCAATAATTTCGGGAAGAGGCACTCTCACCGAACCAATTTCAAGCTACATAGACTCCCTGACATACACTCCCTGACTCCCTTTCACGCTTTCTACAAGCTGAGGAATGATAGAGAACAGCGTTTTGAAAGAGTTGTGTACTCTTCTACCGCCTGTGCATGTTTAGGTTTGTTTTTGTTTTTCCTTTTTTTCTCTCTTTTTCTTTCTTGAAAGCTTTAGCTTACATCGCGGAGAGTGTGTGTTTGTTGTTTTTTTTCTCCAAATCCCCCCTCTTTTTTTTTTTCATCGTCGTTGGACGACGAACTTATAAATACGTGCAGGGAAGTACGAAATGTTGCCTTGATAAAGGTCGGCATCTGACCGAAAAGTCGACAAATAAACAGTTTTGTTAGAAGCTATGCGCAATTTGTATATATTATTATATATAATATATATAATATATATATATATATATAATATATAGGGAGTGTAACTTTGAAGATGTAGAAAACAAAAGAGAAAAAAAACTTCGAACAAGGTAAAAGCACGATTGGGCCTACGTTTCAGCAAAGAGAACTTGTTTTCCCCGGGCCCTGAGGAAAGCAAGCGACGCCCTGAGGAAAGCAAGTTCTCTTTGCTGAAACGTGGGCCACAATCGTGTTTTTACCTTGTTCGAAGTTTTTTCCTTATTTATATATAAGATATATATATATATTTTTATATAAAAATATTTTTTTTGGTGTGTTGTTATGTATGTATGTATTGTTTGCCTTCTAGGTCCTTCAGTTGCTGCGAAATGCTCAGAAAGCGAAATGACACGTCTCACTCGAAGCGGTGAGGCTCTACTGGAATATACCAGTAAAAGCGGGCCCGTGCCCGCGGAACCACGACCATGGGGTAGCTCGTAATAAATAATGATGAATGGCGTTGTCTGCTGCCGCTAAGAAAAGAAAAAATAAGTGTAACAGGCTCCCCCACCGACATATGCCGCTAGGTGGCTTACAAATGGTACAGTATCTGTAAGGGGGCTAGACGGTAGCGCCGAAGGGCAAACGTAGATAGCAAGACCTAACAACGGCGTCTCGTCCGTCAATCCGCCGCAGTTGTCTTGGACGCTGTAGTTTACCTATTAGAAAAAACTGTCCTACTTCACTAAATCTGTCCTTCTCGTCTTGTTGGAAGCGAAAGGCCGAAACTGATTAGGGTACTCTTTCAATAAACGTGACCAAGGCTTGCAAATCATGCATTTTGCGTTGATGATTCTTTTGTTCTTCGGTGGTCGAGCCGGTGTTAATCGTTTGGTCGTATGGTGGTAACGCTGTTAGTCGCCTTCCGACGAGAAAGACTGCTTGATACAGATGTTGTGGTTCCTCAACGTCATTGAAAATAATTTAAAGGCGGCGAAATAACGATGGCCTCCACTTCTGATAGTAGCGTGGCCAACTCAACTTTCTCTCCTTTACAAGGCGCCGTTCAAGCATTGTCCGTAAACTGGTTTGTACAGACAGTACGAGCATCTCGTAAAATTCAACCCCCCAAGGAGTGCTCGGGCATATGAATTTTCATTCAGTTGCCGAGGATGAGAAGAAGGCAAGCAATGTGGGGTTTCCAATCGTTCTCTAAAGCTTCTGAACTCCCTTGGACGTCTTGAGAAATGTTCGTGCTTTATCACTGCACACAGTTTGGCAAAGGCCACGTTTGCTAATGAACCTCCACAGGGCGCAGAGGAAACCTTCTTTCGCTATGTCTGGGACTAGTTCCAAGTGGAACGATTTTGTTACAGCGCACGAAAAAGGGTGACATAAGACCGGTTCTGGCAATTCCAGTAGATGTACAGCGGTGCCGCTAAGTGGACTCCGGACACTAGGAACGGAGAGGCGTTTTTAAAGCGGTCTTTGGGCAGCGAACATGATACTTGCTGGAGTCGTTTAGCTTGCAGACGACAGATGACACACTGTCGTATTGCCTTCTTTACCGACTGCCTCACATTCAGAATCTAAAATCATTCGAAGAAGTGTGTCAGAGTATCCCGGACCCCTCCATGGAAGACATTTGCATGACCAGGAAGAATTATTACTTTTCCGGGGTGACAGTCCTACGGCAGTAGAATAGGATGTCGAAAGCGTTAGGAGTCGTCAGCGTTCTCTGCTCTTCCTTGAACCTGAACTAGCCTGTCATCATCGAAAAACATCTGAACTAGCCCGTCATCATCTGAACTACCGGATGGGAGTTTGTGCAGACAACGGTTTCAAGGTAGCGACGCTATTGGCTTCAAGAGTAAAGTGAGTTCGTTACTCGACGCGAAGCAAGTAGCGCTCTGCTCGCTGAACTTCTGCATCATAGTTTTGCCTCCAATCACGCCCAACATCAACGTTTCCTCGCCCAGCGGTTCGAACCCACTTTTTCAGAAGCATTGTCAGTAATGCAGCTCCACTGGCATCATCCATCGAGCAGAACGCGGTAGCGCGCGGATGTTTTCACGCCTATTTTGGCAGTAAGAGTCTGCAGTAGCAGGACTGAGCCCGCTTGTTTGCAGATCAAGTGAACAGGGGTTGAAGTAACATTGCGCTCGTCTTTCCAGGTGCTGTTTAAAGTGAACACGGGTGTTACAAGCCTCCTCGAGCTTTTGCCACATTAAAACTGACTTCTGCACAGTTTAGCAATGTGGCCCTTCTTGAGGCAACGAAAGCATCTTCCGGCTTTGGTGAGCATGTACGTTTTGTGTGATAGGCTAAGTTCATTGGTATCGCAGGCATCGGCAAAGTGCTTTGCAGAGTTGCAAAAAAGCACTGCTTCGTGCCGTTCGCGAAGCATTGCAGTGCTCATGTTGTAGGAAAGCCACGCGAATGGTTGGCTTTACGTCCATCTTCTGAGGTGCGATACATTTTCTGTGCGGCGTTTTCAGCAATGGCCCCTCAACACATAAGGTGGTCTTAGAAGAACTCCAAGAGCAATTCAATCTCCTGGTCAGGCTGGCCCGTTTGAGCCGTCACGTCACTGAGTTCGTTTGACGAAGCGCCACCTGAGGAACGTAACATCTCTAGCCACTCACGAAATCGGGACCGTGTATGTCGCTAGGCCCTCAGCAGGATTTTATCAAGCACGGTGCAGTAGGTCATGGAGCTCGTGCGAAGCGCCTTGATGCTTTGGATGCGTACCTGGAGCCGATCGTAAGGTTGCCTCAGTTGTCGGAAGTCGGAAGACGATGACACCGACTTCAAGTCCAGGAGGCCTTGCACATGACCTTGCACGATATTGCGGTCATCTCCGAAGCGCTCTTGCAGAATAGCAGTCATCGGAACCTTGCAGTCCGGCTGCGTCTGATGCAGCTGCTGCAGTCACGAGGCTACTCAAGTAGTTGAATTTGTGAGCCTTGCTGAGGTCGTCGTTGTGGACTGCTGAAGCAAACTGCGTCCAGAATCACTCCAACAATATGCGGTTTGAGGAGGTTCGAGGAGCTCTAGCTTGGGAAGCTTGCATTTCCCAGTTAGTGATGGGTGGACGGTCGTCGGGCATGGCATTGAAGACCGGAATTCTTGTAGCTTGAGACGAAGATTCGCGGTACTGCTGACAACCTCGTCGTTGTATGGTCCAGCGTCGGTCGTCTCACTGTCCACTAGGTTATCCGCAGTCTGATCAAAAATCGCCTCGTGCAACTTCTCTATCTGGCCATAAAGTGCGGCAGTTATCTTTAGCAGCACACTCACCGCTGCTGCTGTCGCCTCTCTATTTTGCTTTATGCGTTCTTCTGCTTTCGCTGGAAGGCCGTCCAGTTGCACCCGTAGGCTGTGGCGTAGTGGAAGCTGTGGTTCCTTCCGGTCGCACGCAGCAGCGAACTCGCCAAGATCGCAGGCCTTAAGTTCAGAGTATCTTAGTGCCTCACAATGTCCGTACGCACCACTAAGCATAGCATTAACAATCGCAAAACAATCACACAGGCACTGGCAGGATTCGAAACTGCGTCTGCTAGACCAGACACAGTTAGTGGCAGTCGCCTTACCCACTGGGCTACGACCGTCAGTTAGTACCCAAGAGTTAACTGGCATACTCCCTCAACTGTAACGGTGCGGAGTACATTAGGACCTCCCTACGTCTGTGCGGGTCCAACCATGCCCACACCACCATCAAACACAAATCAGTGCCGAAACTACTTCAAAAATACAAGAATACTCCAAAACATTCCAAAACAAGAACACAAAGATTTGAGCTGGCAGTTGCCGTTTCATTTAAGGAATAATCAAGGTGCAACTAACTGCTCAAATCGAATGACGGTCGAGGCGGAAATCAAGTGCCACTCGGGGTGCAACTTGGATGTCATTTCGAGTCCCCGTACTCCGCACCCTCGCCATCATCCACACAGTGGTGATGATGCCAATTTTTCCTTAGATTTCGCGGCAAGGTGCGGCGATGTGCTGGGCATCGCCTAGAAGTCCCCAATTTCGGCAGCATGTGTTGGGCCTCTGGGCCCTTCCGCTGCGGCGCGATGCTCAAAAAGAGGAGCAACACGTCTCGATGGGATGAGGCTTAGTTTAATCTACTAGAAAAAGCTGGCGCAAGCTGCCAGAGCCATGAGAGCAGGCGGCCGCTCGTGAGGAGCGTAATGAATGATGATGATTGGCATCGTCTGCTGCTGGTGAGAAAAAAAGGAAGTACCAACGTATGTATATATAATATATATATATATATATATATATAGATATATAATATATATATATATCGAAATAGACAAGGGACCGGTGGGTGCAGTTTTGAAACCTCAATATTTATACCTTTCAGCATGCACTTGAATCATCCGATCGGTTCCCCGGATTATTTTTATGAATATTCATTCAGCGTTTTGTCTGGCTAACCTACATCTTGCAAATAGACAAAAGTATATATGTCTGTTCATAAATTTATCACTTCTCATTGGTAACTCTGTCATTAGGCAACCCAACCGCCACTCATGTCGTATGAATGACCCAAAAGCAGCTTCCCGGCTATTTTTGCCCATACTTCTGCGGCATCACTAACTCCTTTCTTAAAAAACAGCCATAGACTGGAATGGTCTCCCCATTGAAGCCATGCACCACTCCCATGCCGGCAATTTCAAATCACCAATCTAACGCATCATCTTTCTAGAATATTGACGACCTCACGTAATACCGATCGCTAGAGGATTTGAGGATGTAACTAGCAAAAATAAATAGATAAATGTTTCACCTTAGTTTCCTCTGGTCAGCATTGCAAATATTTGAGGACTCCTCCTACCGGTTTGGTTCTGCCGTATTTTCTCCAATAGCGCTTTTAGAGTTGTAGGAATGAGTTAGTATGGGTGCTTTTATTAAACTCGATCCTCCAGCGCTGAATGATGATGGCGGTCTGTCACTTGACGAGAGGCGCTGAGCCTCAACTGTGCTGATCTGTTCTTCGGCGGGGTGTGTCTCCTCCCCTTCGTCCTGTTCATACTCGTGAGACACCGAGATAGATTCGCTGACTCCCGGCTCTATATCTGCTTCTGTTGGACTGCTACTTGTAGAATAGAATAGAATAGAAATTTATTTCAGCCAACAAAAAAGATACAAGTTGCCTGGGGGACCAGCGTAAAGGCACAAAAGGCCTGACAAAGCGCCGATTCACCCGATTACACACGCATAAATCACCAGTCATACATGAACACTCATTATATAAGGAAGAAAAAAACAGAAGAAAAAAAGAAAAGATACATCGCAATTCAGAAATACAAATGTTATGCCATTGGACACTGAACATAAGAACAATGAAGATTGGTACGTAAAAAAAAAGAATGAATATCTCATACACAGTTATCGTAACACGTTATCGTAACAAGAAGAAACAAGTACAGTACGCTTGATTTGCATGGAAAGGAAGGAGAAATTAAGAGTATGTGGATTTAGTTTTGGATTTGTAAAAGGCAGGCATGAATCTTTTTTTTTAAACATGAATCGAGGGGCTCTCCTGAATTATTGCCAATACATTAGGGTGTTCATTTAGGATATCTGGAATTTGGTATGTCAACTTTTGTGCACCGTAGTTGGTGCGAAGCTTATCTTTCTTGTACGTGTTATGGCGTAAATTGTGGCTGTGGTTTTTCTCGGCAAACTTTCTTGAAAACTCAGTAGGGGGACATTTAACGTCGTGGTACGCAACCGTAGCTCATTTTTTAAGTCGGATATAGTTGATTGTTAACAGTTCATGTTTTTGGAAAAGTTGTGCTGTATGCGATCGAAAGGGCAGCAGTTTATTTAAACGGATATTTAAAACGCAGTTTATTTATTTTGTAATAGAGATAGCTGAGGTTCGTTTGTGTCGTTGCCCCCATATAAGAAGGCAGTTGTAAAGATGCGAGTGTATTGTTGCGTAGTAAATTTGCTTTTAACCATACTGGTAATAAGTGACGCAACGTACAGAGCATGCCAACTCCTCGGGCAATGCTGTTTCTTAAGTGATTGATGTGAAGGGACATATCTAAACATTCATGAAAGAAGACACCGTGAAATTTGTGTGATGTAACGCGATCAATTTGTTGTCCCTCAAATCTAATATTCTTTTCGCTACTATACATTTTATTACAGGGCCTAAATACCATACACTTAGTTTTTTGGGGGTTTAAGTTTATTCTGTTTGCACTTAGCCAACTAGATAGATTTTCTAGCCACTGATTGGCTTGCGACCTAAGGAAATCAATATCTGGTCCTGAAAAAAATACATTGGTGTCGTCAGCATACAAAATGATGTCTGGAGTTAAAGGTATGTTTGCTATGTCATTATTGTATATAATGAAAAGTAGAGGGCATTGAATTGACCCTTGCGAAACTCCACATGTGATTTCGCCGAAATGAGAGGTCGCATTGCCAATTTTAGTGTACCGCATACGGTTTTCTAGGTAACTTTTCACGATGTCTAAGGCAATTGCTCTTACACCGTATCTGGAGAGTTTGATCGATAAAATGTCATGCGTTACAGAGTCAAAGCTTTTTTAAAGTCAAATAATAACCAAAGAGTAAATAGTTTATTTTTTATGTTGTGAATTATTTTGTCTTTAAAATTCAATGCCGCCATTTCAGTGGATTTTTCTTTTGAAAGCCATATTGATTTTGTACTATAATGTTCTTCTGCTGCAAGAAGTGAGTAAGTCGCGAGTTTATTGTTTCTTCAATAACCTTAAAAAACATAGGTAAAACAGATTGGCTGGTAATTACCAAGATCGTTTTATCTCCTCCTTTTAAAATAAAAGCTACCCATGTGATTTTAAGTTGGTTGGGGAACGTTCCTAAGCTTAGAATAAGATTGCATATGTGCGATAGAGGTAAACAGATAACATGAGCGACTTCTTTAAGAGGTGCTGCCTTTCGTCCACACCGCGAGCACTACTATTCTTTAGTTTATTTAACAGGCCGTACATCTCTTGGGCTGTAGTTGGAAACATAAAAACTGATGAGTCCGAACAATTATATAGGATGTACAGCTAACACTATTAGCCGATGGAGAGGCACAAAAACCTGCCTTTAGGTAATAATTATTGAATTTTCTAGGAAAGTGCCCGAATATAGTATGCCCTCAATTACTATTTCTGATATTGTTTCCCTCTCGTTCTTGTTCCGTAGTGCATTTACGCATTTCCAAACCTTTCTAGAATCATTAGAGATACAGACAAACCTATTCTCATAGTACAAGTTACGTGCGTGTTTAAAATCGTATATCAACTTATTTCTATGTTTTTTGTACTCAGCAAACTCATCGATGTTTTTGGTTCGAATAAATGATGCGAATAGTTTGTCTCGTCCTTTTATTCTCTTGAGTAAACAGGCATTAATCCACGGTTTTCTAAAATTTTTGTGTTTTTTTAGCTGCGCAAGAGAAAATGCACTATCATATAGTTCCTTAAATAGCTTTAAAAAAGTGCCATAAAAAAGAGTAGGATCGTTTGTCTGCATTACAGGGTCCCAGCTGGCTTCGTCGAATAAATGCTTGAAACAATCGATCTTTTCTGCAGATAATATTGGGTGTTGAATAGGTGCGTGGTCTGTATGTTTGTTGTGCTGGGTTATGTAGGGTGAAAAAAAGAGAAAGAATGGCATGTGATCACTTATATCTGATATTAACAGTCCGGCATCGGATTGGCCAATTTTAAAATTCGTAAAACATACGTCTAATAACGTTTCGGACTTACTTGTCACCCTTGTCGGTATGCCAATATTACTTCGACAGCCAAAAGAAAGAAAAACATCAAGTAGCTTTTGAACAGACGAATTCACCAAGAGCAAATTAATATTGCAATCACCGGTAACGATGGTAGGTAGACCAACGCACGAACAATACTCCAAAATACGCTCAAGAAATTCTATTAATGGGGTTGTAGCACCATTTCGAGGTCTGTAAAGTACTACCAACATTGTATTCAAACACTTTACAAGCACACATTCGTAGTCAGCATCTATAAATGAGTATTCTTGAACCACTTTGTAATTGAAGGTTTTTTTTACATATATAGCAACACCCCCTCCCTTTTTGCTAGTTTGCTAGTTCGCGAAACTGAGATGCAGTTGTACGCTGAAAAAGTTACAACAGGGCATTCCCTAGAGAACGAGGTTTCAGTGAATGTTAAAAAGTCGAAAGTATGACCTAAGGCATCTAAAAAAAGTTGACGGAATCATGCTTGTTCCGTAAACTTCGCGCATTGAGATGAAGTAATGAAAATTGCTTGTTGCAATTTAAGGCCCTGCGTTGTCTAAACGAGGCAGCATCGTGATAAATACATATTTTATCGCGTGTAGGCATGTGCCTTTATGGCGTAAGAGAAATTAGTGAAGTCCTGGTGCTATCTTATTTGGTCGGGTCACTGGCCACTTATTCGCTGTAGTATTCCGTCATGTTGACTGCGCCGAAACAAAGAATTTTCATCTTTGACCACGCGAACTGGTATTCCATTTCCCTTGCTTTGTTTTCATCTGCCGAACAAGCGTTTGTTTTGAGCTAGTCAAGGTTTCGTTGATGAAAACCTTTGATTTCTTCCTTCTTAGTTCAACTTCTTTTTTCAAGCCAAGGTCACGGGTATAGCGGGCTGAAAAGCGCACTATTAGGCGATGGCTTATCTTTCCCGTCTGCGCCTGCCCAGAACGCAGCCGGTGAGCGGCTTCAATATCGTTTTCAGATAGCTAGGAAGTTCCGTTCATCTGCCAGAAGATTCAGTTTTTCTATCACTTTTTCATTAGTCTGTTCGGCAAGTCCATGGATTTCCAGATTAAGACGTCTGCTGTATTGATCAAGGTTATTTTCTTGCCTAAGCATTTCCACTTCTCGTTCGTTTGTCTGTGCTTCGAGTTTTTCCACCCGCTTTCTTAAACTGCTCATGTCAGCATTTTGACGCTTATTTCGGCAAGTGCCTCATCATACTTGCTTGACATTTCCTGCATTGACCTTTCAATGGCATGCACAGTGGCAGCAACGCCTTCCAAAGCGTCGACTTGTATTCACCGTAAGTAGTAAAGACAATTTCTCTGATTGCACCTATTTCCTTGTAAGGTTCATTCCGTTTTCCGTGTTTTTCGGTTCAGTGCTCTGACTGCTTCGATTTTTGCCGTTTACATGTTGCACAGTTCATGTGCTCTTCGCTGCTGCAGATTTCTTTTTGTAGCTCTTCTGTAACTCCTGAGCATGCGCCTACATGATAGCTGTATTTACAATCCGAGCACAACAAATGTGTCGTGTCCGCTCCAGATTCATGACAAGAAATACACGTGTCAGCCATGATAGTTATTCAGCAACAGTGGAAACCGTAAATTCAACTGACACACTAGCTTTGTACATACAGGTAAGCACTAACCTGGGAAAAGGAAGACGGAAATTTAGGAGCAGTCGATGAACCGCACGGCGCCACTGTGCTGAATATTGTGTGCCAGGATACACGATGTCTTCTGCTTTTACGCGTTCTTGGCGATGACGTCAGGTTGTTATCCGTCGCGGGCGCCACTGGTCGTCCCATCGGTGGATGATAGCTCCAAGATTGTAGATACGCGTCGATTTCTGGGAAAAGGAAGACGGAAATTTAGGGGCCAGTCGATGAACCGCACGGCGCCACTGTTGCTGAATATGTGTGTGTAACGTTTCTGCTCAGTTTCTTAGAGGTTTTCTCTAACAGACTAACCCATGAACCCGATGCTGCTTTCGGCTTCGGATAACATAGATATTGTTACGTGGCCGCAGAAGGAATGAGGCGAACCATGGAGGATGACGACGCGAACTAATTTCAGTTCAAGGTGACCTATTTACATTATATAAAAGGATGTGGCCCTGATTATGAACGTTTGGGCTGTGCAGCCTGGGCTAAGGCTCTACATACAGCTATTCTTCGTCGCTCCTAATCCGGCCCACAGCAACGCATACCCTACGGCGCCCTTCTACGTCTTGCCATGACTCAGCCCTCGCGTCGAAAGCGACTGTTCCGGTCGGGATCCCAATAAATGTTTTGAAGCGGTGAGGACGCGAATGAGAGGAGAAGACAGGGAAAATTTTCTGACCGCCCCGGATTACGAGTGTTCGATGAGCTGCGGACCCTGAACAGCGTTTCCCGCCGATAAAACAAAGCAGCGGCTAAAGCCCTCGGAGCTCCGCCGGAGAACTGGGCAGGGGATCGGCGTCGTCTATCGTTGGATCGCGGCTTGTCATGTCGGAAGGTCACGGCGGGTAATTGGCTGTGGAAACGGGGCTTGGGATTGTCATGTTCATGGCTACCGGTGCTGGGGCGGGGCGACGCGATCAAAGAGGCTTGTAGCAATAGCTTCCGGAGACGAGACGGGGCGAGGCTGAGACCACGATGGGGATCGAGATGTAGCACCTCACCAAAATGTTACGTGGCGGCAGAAGGAATGAGGCGAGACACGGAGGACGACGACGCAATCTATTTTCACTACAAGATGACCTATTTACGGTATTTACAAAGCAGCCGTTGCAGAGCGTTCGGTCAGGTTGCACACCCAACACACAGCTCCTCTTTGTTGTTCTTAATCGGGCCCAGAGCGACGCATATGGTAATGCGCCCTTCGTCTCCACGTGAAGCTATTTATAGTTTAAATTATGTAATGCTTTCCTTATTATGAAAAAATCTTGATTAGAGAACATTATCAATATTATTTACAGAGAGGTGGTATACACAGTATGAACGTAAACTTACTTATATTTAGCTGAACTCCTGACGCCTATGGAACATGATACGCACGGCTGAAATGACACATGAATATAATCACACGTGGTATTGGATGCAACACATATAGGTAAATCTTACTTGGACGATATCGAACGCTCACTCGGAAATGTGCTGTACTTCCACCGAAGCGCAGTTTCTTATAGAACAACGTGCTGACGTGTAAAAAGAAAATAACCTAACAACAGTGCTCTCTATGACAGCGGCTTTGACAGGATTCTACAATTATTACTTGCACAGGAAGAAAAAATATTTCGAACACGAGCACAATTTGCTGTCAAGAGGAAGGACTAAAGTCCGATGATGAATTGCAGGTGCATAGATGAAGTGAAAGAAAAGAGAAATTTTCAGACGAATATAAACGATCACGTCAATTCAAAATATTAAAAACTTAGAAAACAAACTACGTTGGAAAATTTGCATGCAGCAAACCAAATGACAAGAGTTGCAGACGAATGGAATATTTATGTTATGACGCAGATGCCCCGAAACGGCACCCTTCTAATTTTCAGAAAGAGGACCCCAATGATCAATGAAATAGAAACTTTTGAGCATACATTTGACAATGCACTTAGAATAACGACTTGTCTATTTACAACGGGCGCAGGTAGCGTTTTGTTGAAAATGGGAGTGCCGCACAGTGAAACATGCGATATCTTCGTACACCTACAATGTCACACCTCTGTGTAATAAACTCAACTTCTATTGGTGGCTGACAGAAAACAGGACATTACACCATTGCGTAATTTAGATTGGAAAGGCACGACTTTGTTTTAAAGCGATCGTCATTGTGGGAATTCGTCGGACGCACTTTTTTTATCGTGATAGTTTCTGCTTCCTTTGTGCCTTAAGACCAAGCGTGCTTCGCTTGGTGTAATCCTATAGCATCGGCCCAGACGTTTGACGTCCTGCACAAGAACACTTCTTGCGCCACTTATAATTAGGCTGCTTTAAAAATTACTGTGTTAACAGGAACGCAGGAAGGAATAAAGTCAAGTTGGGCCGCAAGCGTCTTGCGCATTGATTAAAGTAACGAAGGGATGTCCTAGGGAATCAAAAAGTGACCCAAATTGCCCCTAATGTATGTTTTCAGCGGGCTGAGTTAGGTGTATGACAACCAAGAAGTGGTTAGCTGCTTTATTCCGACGTATTTGTGCCTGGGAGCTGCGTCAACTGCGTCATCTTGCGGTAGTTTTATAAAATAAACACCGCTGCTTCCAATACTTTTCGGTTCCTGGTTTTCTAGCCTTGGCATACATAGTTTATGTTATCGTTAACAGTACACTAGCCACGAAGTACAAACGAGGACTATCTGCTTTACGAAAAGCCACTTTACCTTCCGCAAAAGCTAACAGTTACGTCAGTAATAGAAACAGGCTACAAAAGCTTCAAAAAACTACACGCGTGCAGGTAAAAGCATACCAGTAATTAAAAGGAAGGACCAGTAAAGGATCAACCCCGTCAAGAAGAAAATAGGTGTAGACGAGCAAAAATAAAGCAAGATCAGTTTGTTTTTACGGCTACAACAAGTTTGGGACTCCGTCATAAAAAAAAGCAGATAGCAACCATTTGGAAGTTCCTGAGAGCCCTCGTACATGCCAGCGTCAAGTGATCTGGAGTAAAGAACTTATTCACCGTTTTACATTTGCCAGTTGTACGGGAAAAAAGGGAACACTGTGTAACGTAAAGAGAGCGGCGTCATAAAGACGTTTGTTCAAAAGACATAAGTGCATGTTCGCCCTCACTTGACACTAAAAAATTTCATTTAACGGGCTAATATCTCCTTGTGCTAGTGTCAAAAGTACATATAAACAAACATTCAACAGCATAAACCACCACTCTCCCATTTTATCCGGAATAAAATAAACGTACACTTACAATGGGTTCTTGGCTCGTACACAGTGTACACAGAAGGAAACGCAAACAAAACAACATAAGTAGATACAATCACTTTAGAAGAGAAACGCAAATGGCATGACGTGATAAGAAAGTGTCAAAAGCCTTCTCTAATTATAATTACAAAATATTCGCTCGTTGTTTTGCGTGTATTCGCATTGCATTTCAGTTCATCATTTTGTTATCTGATAAGGGTTCAAGTGGTTACACAAACAAAACCAGGCATAAAGACATAAGCACACACAAATACGCATACATACCAGTGCTCACTTATACACACAGAAGTAATGCATAGCAGTGAGACAAATCAGACTCAAGGAATCATTGTTATTCCAGGGCATGTAAAACAATGCGAAGAGGATTATACAAATAAAATATTGCAAAGCTGGGCGAACGCGGAAAGAACTAAATAGATAACTTATAAAACGGCAAAACTAAGGGAGCCAACATAAATTCAGTGGAGACGGGACAACCAGAAACATGAACACAGTAAAGAAAGAACAAAGCCTGGTTTAGGTGAGGATTTATTCTGAAGTTACAGCGGGGAAGTCAGTTGTACAATATGAACACAGTGATCAAAATGTGAACTGTTAGGTAAAGAAAAACTTACCGACTAGTTGGCGGAAAACAAAGTCGGACAATCATGAACATATCCAGATATTAAGCGCACTGATTGTACGTACATTTTCATCAGTGAAAGGGCACAAGCCATGCCCAAATTTTAGAGCGAAAAAGTTATGTTTTATGGTCATCTTCCGCGGCAGATAGACGGGAACATGAAATAGGTCACCACCAGACACTCTGCGATGAATAGTTTTAAACAAAAAGAGCAAACCAGCCATACTCCTCATAGAGATAACGCATGATATCGTCAAAAATGATCTACTACGGTTTTAAATACTACCGTTAGCGAAGCGGTGAGAAATATATCTATAAACTCGTGTATACCTTTCAGTGAGCTTGCGGTTTTCTGCACGTGGACTTGGTGACTACACTTGCATTCCCAAGCTGAGAACGATATGTAGTTGTGCAGAACTTCCAAAGAGGATTCGGTTCGTGTCCTCTATTTATATGACACACAATGCGAAGTGAACGTAGAGGTGTCCAAGTAATTAGCTAGATATGCAGGGTGCAACATATTTTACTGTAAAAATTGCCTCAAAGTGATTATTTTAATTTACGCGGAAATAATTTACCGCTCATCTTACAGGCGAAAAAGACATAAAAAGTTTTTTGTGTCTTTCAATGAGTCAGTTTTAAATTTTTGGCGAGGAGTTGGTTGTGTTCTTTTTTACTTAAGATAATTGGAAACAACAATTTCGATCACCAGCAGTTCAATGCATTTATTGTATTCCAATTAAAAGCTAAATTTTCTGGCCGTATGCGGAACAGAATTGTTACGGAAAGGCATTAGCAACTTCCGATATTCCATCTCGCTATTTATCGAGGAGTATATTAGTTCCAGGCGAGTTTTTAGAGTTTCCAAATGAACGCGGCCCAAAATACTCTTGACATTATGTGTTGCCTCAGCCTCCACCGCGGCGATTCAACCTGACCAATCACGCCTAAGAATGATATTACAAGAACATATTTGTTGATGAATCTTATTCTGTCACCTTTCTTGCCATGTTTTGAAAGATTGCTTGCGAGTCCGATTTTTTTAGCTAAATGGTTGTCGTAGTTCAGGGGAAACCAATCGCGGAAAGGTGGTTTATTGGGCACAAATTGACTCACGCCATGTTGGAAACCTAATTTAAAAAATCAGCGTGCTCGTGAACTTTTGGTAGTGGCTATTGGCGACGAGTAAGTGTAATTAAGAAAGGGAAGCAAACCAATGTAGTTCCACGAGTCAAGTTGTAACAGTTGGTACCTGGTGTGCAATCTTGGGCACTGTGACTAAGACAGATGCCGTATGCCGTGGTGTGGGAAATGGAGGGTGAAACTGGTCAGGTTATACATGGTGAACATCACTTCGTTACATCTCGAAGAATTCCAAGCTTGCGAAACGCAAGTCCAAAAAATAATAACAATAATGGTATATATTTTACAATAACCTCATTTGACACCAAAAATACGTGTTGGAGGAGACCGGTAGGAAAGATCACCCAAAGACAGCTTGGCAACGCCACCCCCCCCATACCTTATGGCAGCAGTCCTCAATCTTGCAATGCGAAACTTCAATACCAAGCGCATGAAGCATGTGCATCTACGTAATAAGGAAGAGTGAGCACTATGCCATGTGCGATAAAATAAAGAAGTGCAATGGTACGGAAATATACTGTAGATTATTTTTGTACTTGCGGATTTCTCTCACCAACAGAAAAAAACGGCATAAAAAATGGCACCAGCAGCAACTTGACAATTAGCGGCCATTGCATGCCGATTTCTTGGCCGATGGGTGGCCTTGTGACGCTGCATATATTGGGAACCTCAACGACCTCAATTGTGATGTTCTGGACGTCATGCTGGCTTTTAAGTGTCAAGGAGACTGTTGCGCGTAACCGGTGCTCTCGGGCGAGTGTCTCCGAGCGTAGCAAGCGTCATACGTTCGACCCCATTGACCGGACAATAAAGTGCTGGGGACATGTCGCTTCGACTGAGAGAGTAAACATATTTATTATTTCTTAGTAAAGAGTCTTTAGGGTGGCCTCCTCATTCCAGAAGGCCATTCGCACGGGCCGCATATTCTGCCCTTTCCACCAACTTGCGATGGACGTCGAGGAAAGAGCTGGCAAAGGCACTCTCCCAAAGCTAATAACTGTTTAAAAGATTGAGTGGGAAAAGTGGGCTTTGTGTGCAGCCACCTGCCATATACAAAAGTGTTCCGAATTCCCCAAATGAAACTTCGCTGGCTACCGGTGTCCAACAAGTAGCGAACGAGCAGCTGGCGGCTCTTGCCGAGGCCCTATGCACGGCCTGTCTGGAGGAGCACTGACATCAGTCCTGCACCGCTGATCGACGTGGATATCGCGGCGCTGGAATTATTGATTGCTGCCCCTTTCTGCGACGTTTCTCCGACTCTGGACTGGCGGGCCCGAAACCTTCTGCACTGAGCCTAATGTCGCCAAGCAAAGCGGGGTGCCGACGTTAACAGTAGCTGCACACAAAAGTGTTGGCTCTTCTGCAGTGTCTTGCGGAATGGTTTTGCTTCCGTACCTGAAACAGCACCTTCTTGCCTGCAGTCGCTCTCGATTCTGCCTTGGTGATACCGCCTAACTGCAGCGGGCGAGCACGTGGCCCTGAGCGTTGCAAAGTGTACCCCTGGGCCTCTCTACAGACGGACGTTGTGCGTTCAGAGTTTGCACCGTTTGAGGATCGGCACGCCGTGGCGACGACTGACACGTTTCTTGGAAGCGGTGCGTAGACCACAAAGAACGATCGCATGCACTCTCCTCTCAAATTTCCACTTGGAAGCGAAGGAATTCCAGGATCACTTTGATTTCCTTGGACTTGACGGAAAGGGGCGTGGAGATCTCAGATGCGTCCTGCATCGCCTCCTTCGGAATTCGCGGTACAGGAGATCCAGGTCGTCCGGCAACGTTCGTAGACAAACGCGTGGAGCACCATAAAGTACTTGTCCCGGGAGCTCCCCAGAGCCTCCAAAACGTTTATGCGAAGCGGGACTGTATCGTAGAGGATCCACAATTTGTCGGTGCCCGCCGAATTCGGCACGGGCTCCAGGGCGACCAATTTGTCTAGGTGGTCGTCCACGAGAATGTATTTTCACCCAAATCGGTTGGTGATTATTTCCACGGCTAAGTAATTCTTATCGTCGGCCGAGCCAAAGTCATCCATCCCTACCTTGATGGGGCCGGTCTGTACGAGAGCAGGTACTTGAGCCTCTAGATGCGTGGCAAGCTGGCGTTCGAGTGGATGCTGTAATCTAACTGGTCCCAGAACCCTTGCCAGTCGGCTCGGTCGCCCCAGAACGTCGGTATCTCGAGCTTCGGGAGCGCGGCGAAGCGGGCTCCCTGCGTTGCCTGAGGAATGCCGGTCGAGGCTGTGACGGTGAGCTCTCTCAAGGCTAACCAGACTCGGCTGTAGCTTCGCTTGCTGGAGGGGCCTGCCTCGTGACGGAGCGCACATGCGTGCGAAGGGAGCAGATGCGCTCGTCGTAGTAAATTGTGTGCAAAACGTGGGCATCAAATTCCTCTTCTGTGAGACTCGCCTGAATGTTGCTGTCCAACGTAATCAAAGCCCGCTGTTTGTCGAGGATGATGTCCAGATACGTGTCTCAGAGTTGGTGTTGCTGGGTTGTGCAGCAGCGCGTCGAGTGCCGTCATCTTCGTCGTGACGGTGGTGCGGAAAACTCTCCGACGGCAACGACGAAGCTGTCGCATGGCGAGAGTCGGTGGGACCTACGGGGGGGGGTTTGGCAGCAGAGATTTGTGTAGCCAAAGGGATCGAGAAGACCTCACGTCTGGCTGCACTCGTGGCACGCTTTCTTCTCTTTACTAAACATGTACCAGTTTGTTTGATGGGATATAAATATTGTTTATCGGAATGTTCACTGCATTTTCTTGCCTAATAATGGACATACCAAGTGCGGAGCTCAGTTATTACATCAGTACATTTTGTGCCTATTTTATTTTAAACCCGCTCAAGCATCGCGTAGAAGCTCAGTGGGTATTTCGCAGCATATCTTGGCGAAGACCTGTAATTTTCTTCTCTATGCTTTACAACTCGAGTTGTTTAGCCATACAACGGGAAGATTAAATTGTTAATTCCCGTTAAAACAAGGCGCAAACGAATTAGGCTGAAGAATTATTGCCTTGCTTCACCCTTGCGTATATGACGCTAGGGGAACTTCGAACAATGGGCGGGCCCAAAAAGATGGCGGGCGCATAAACTAGCAAGGGTAGAAATGCAAAATTGTTCATCTTGTTTTTCGGCCAACACGTGACACTATTACATTTGACCATTTTATACGGAGGCGGAATAACATTCCCCTGAGTGTTTGGGCCTGGCGGGCATGTGAACTCTAACTGAGAAGTGTCAAATACGCAAAATTGGGAACGGCAGCGATGCGCACCGCGGAACATACGTCAGTGCCTGAGACCTTTTCCAGCCAGCCGTCATAAGGTGGAAGCCATTTATTTGCCACAAAACCTGTCACGTGCGTCCTCTAAGAGAGTATACCTTAAACATAAGTTGAAGTCACGATACCTCCACGTGTGTAATTAAGGCTGTCACGACGGAAAACAGAATTAATGCTGCCTTTTAGACAGGTTCATTGCACTTGGCTTACGTCTGTAAACGTTCGCTTCAGAATTCTGTTTGATGTTTGCTCAGTACAAATGCTACAATAATTGTCTTGATTGGCATGTCTGTGGATGTGGTCAGGTTTGGAGTGCATCAACCGCTCAAGTGACTCCAGGCACTGTATCTGGTATCAAGAAATTTTTAATCACAACAAGCAGGAACAAGGTCCTTCGATATATCACGAATGTATTGTTTGACATTTTTATTTTTAAACATTGCGACAACAATGACGTTGACGTAGCTTTTAAAAATCAATCTAATTTGGTTCAGAAACAAGGGTGACTACAAAATGACTCAGCGAGCTATTAGTGCTACGCGTGCAAACAGCCCTACACGTTTACGCTTGATGTTTAAATGAAGACGATGATGATGATAAAAAATGTCGCACTACAACTTTTAACATTGTGAACAGTTATGATAGTGTATGACCAGCACTGATGATAGTTTGGAGATGAAGCCAGAAGAAACAGCGCAGACAACTGGGACATCGTAGAGGAGGAGCCAGCGAATAAACATGTATTGAGCGTAAGTGCTCATGTTACGGCACTCGCACGGTGGCGGGCATCTTCATTCCGGTATACCCATGCTGGGACTTGCCGTCCAGGCCCTCTTGACCAGTTCTTGGTGGTGTCCAAGATCCGGATCGACCAGACAAGACATCCACTGCTCAAAAGTTGGGAGGGGATTTGGGGTCGGTTTTGAGTTTGTTGGCACTCCCTTAACTGGTGGTACAGGGTGCCCGGCGTTGTACAGAAATTGCAAAGGGAGGGATACTGAGTCGGGTAGATGGAATGAAGGAGGGTGCTGTTGGGACAAGAGTTTGCCATCGCCGAAGAGTGGTGGCTTCTTCTCTGGTTAACCGAGGATGAGGTGGTGGGAATATTCTTAGGCCAAGTCTATAACGTTCCAGGACGCCTTAATACTAGAGAAGTGGGTCCGTTTTGGTGTCAGCGGAGAACATTCCGTCTAGGGTAATGGCCCGGTGTATGTACGCGCGGGCACGAGTATAAGCTGCCTCATTACCGTCGATGGATTCGTGCCCAGGAACCCAGACGATTTCCGTATCAGGTAGCTCTGCAATATGGTCTGTGCTGGTGTAGAGATGCGCCCCCGCTGATAACTTGGACATGCCGCTTGCGAGTCAGTTAGCATAGTTATAAAGTCTTTGCTGGTCGTTCCAGCCAGGGCAATCGCAACTTACTCTGCAGCTTCAGTTGAGGTTGTACGCACAGTCATCACTTTTATTTCCTGAACGGCCGCGTTAAGAACGCAGACGTCGTGTGCTGGTTGATTTGGATATATGGCTGCGTCACTGAATGTTGATTTTGGGTGATTTCCATACTTGGCGTTGACAGCTTTAGCTCTAACGATGCGGTGTGCCTTGCTAAGGTTCTTGGTATCGGTACAACTCGGATGTGCTCTCGGATCTCTAATGGAACACTTATCTTCTGGCCTGCATGGGTGACATCACATATCCTAGCTGTCTTAAAGTCGTCCTTCCCATGTGAGTTAGCTTCAGTCGTTCAAGCGGAGAAAGGAAGCCTCAAGCACTGACAAACAACTAAGAATAATTTATGGGAATTGACAACAAACAGACACGCACAGGTATAATCTTAAAAAGTACGAGAAGGAATTGCAAAGAGAAAAACTAAAATCATACACTACGTTAAATAACGTCAGTACAAAAAACAAGCCATTCTTTCTCTTTAGACGCTAAGGAAGGCAATCTCTGCTTTATGCTTGCCACCGAAGCCAAAATTATATAAACATCCCCCTACGGCCAATAGCCGATGTCTGACATAATTCACAGGATTGGGTGTCTCTGTTTTATTTGAGGATTCATCTTTTGTGTATCTTTGAATGGCATTTGCACTGAGCCGAGTGTGTTGCAAGATTGCTTCCTGTTTTTGTTCAGATGGAGTAAGCGTGTGCTCTAACACTTGTAATTCACCTGCCCATGTGTCCTATGTAGACGAGGTTGCATGGCAGTAACACTTTAAATACAGTGGAATCCACACATTTTACGCATGGGTTGGCGTGGGTACTGCCACGCGTTATTTCGGGTGGCTTGTTTACCATGCCACAAAGAGTGGTCATATTGTTTGGCGCCCAGAAAACCGTCCTGACGCCAACCTTTCCTCCGAATTTTTTAAGGTCGTGCTGAGCACCGTGCACGTACGGAATGCGGTGAGACGGCCACGGTGGGCTGGTTATACACTGCTGGTTGTCCGAACTCAGTCTTCTCTCAACCGACTCCATGGTGCTGCACAGCAATGAAAATGGCTAACCTGAAGATCTCAGCTTGTTGACATCAGCTTGTTGACTCAGCTTGACATCAGGTTCTGTATGGCAGCAACAACTATACCTTGTTTCACCACCTTTCTTTAGGTGAAGTTGAACAGAAGGACACTTTTACTTGACCATGGACAAAATTCCCAGCACCCGTGACTGGCAAAAGTATAGTTGTAGACCAAGATTCTAATGCGTTGCTTATCAATGGTTGGTTAAAATGAAGATCGTCGGAACCGATAAGGATGCCACCAAACCCTGCCTTCTTGCCTTGTGTTGCTCCACATCCCTTGAAAAGCAAACGAAAATCGTCCACAGAACAAATTTTCTTCACTACGGCCATTTCAGATAGAAGGGACTGCAAACCGCGGTAATAAAGAGCGATTAAATTACTGAGCACAAGACCCTTAGAAGAACCTACGCAAATGCCGTCCAGCTACAAATAAAGTTTGTTGCAGTTCCTTGGAAAAGTTGTCTGGAAATATAATTTAGTGCCCTCTGGAATGTTCTTCAAGTGGATACTCCATGCTGTTTCGAACTTTTTATTTCTTTACACATGGATGACCTCATTCAGAGCTTGGGGACAAGGGTCTGGGGAAGGGAGTAGTGCACGTGTACAGGAAAAGGCCTTCTAAAGACCCCGCGGCCTGCGCTTTCAAAAATCAGGGCCCGCCCCGGGATTCTTCACAGAGGAGTCTCGTATTGGCAGTTTTGACACTTAGTGCTGGAGGAAGTATCCAAGGCAATTTTGCCAAGTGCCTCTTTCCGTGTCGAACACTATAAATGGGTCCAGCGGCTTGTGTGTCTTGGGACCAAAAATACTTCATGTGTACTCCCTCGGCCTTTTGATGTGGGAAGCAAGCGAGTTCAACACATCGGTTTCTCAAAGGATGGGATCTGTGTTCGTCTTTAGAGGTTTTATCAAAATACGTCGCTTTCGCAAACTTTATGAAAATGAATATTGGGAAATGCATGAATTTTGCAAGCCAATCGTTCCCTTTCCCGAGGCCATAGCGGGTATCACGCATTTTCCACTAACCTGCTGTATAAGTACAACTCTGACAAGATGAAACGCAGCACTGAAAGAGGTGTTTGAAACACCGAAGCTTTTGTGTCCACGCGAGACACATATAAACGAGTATTTCCCCATGTTTATGTGTGTGTACTAAATTCTAAGAGAAGTCGGCTTACATTGTCTCCCTCTCCTCTCTCTCTCTCTCTCTCTCTCTCTATATATATATATATATATATATATAAAAATATATATATATATATATAGAATCAAAATATAATCCGAAAGGAAGGGGCTCGTAAAATAAAACAGAAATAAGGGTTGGCAGCCAATAAAACCTCGGAAAGCAAAGGGGAGGTTGTGGTAGGTCATTGAAACAAATAAAGAATTTGGAAAGAAAAAAAAAGCGGAGAAAAAAAGCCCGCCAGGTGGGATCCGAACCCACGATCTCTAGAATACCGGTCTGGTGCGATGACCACTACGCTACCGGCGGGGCGATTTCCCCCCCCCGCTTTCTGGGGTATTTATGTCAATGTAATTTTTTCCTGTGCTTGGGGTGGTAGCCAGCACCACTCTTACTTCTCGGGGTGAAGGGGACCTTCTTTTTAATCCCCGCGCCGTGACTCGAGTGTCTACGACATGTCGAGAGTGGTCGACCAGCGTTGAACCCTCTTAAGCTTCCTATGGCACCAAGACTGCCAGAACAGAGGCCCTCGCTATGCATGTAGCGAATCAGAATAGGAAATGAGGGGCTCGTAGAAATAACACAGAAATAAGGGTTGGCAGCCAAGAAAACCTCGGAAAGCAAAGGGAGGTTGTGGTCGGTCATTGAAACAGATAAGAATTTCGAAAGAAAGAAAGAAAGCGGAGACAAAAACGCCCACCGGTGGGATTGGCGATTTTTCCCCCCGCTTTCTGGGGTATTTATGTCAATGTTTTTTTCTGCCTTGGGGGGGGTAGCCAGCGCCACTCTGACTTCTGGGGTGAAGGGGACCTTCTTTTATTCCCCGCGCCGTGACTCGAGTGTCTACGACATGTCGAGAGTGCTCAACCAGCGTTGAACCCTCTTAAGCTTCCTATGGCTCCAAGACTGCCAGAACAGAGCCCTCCTATGCATGTAGCGAATCAGAATGGGAAAGGGGGGCTCGTAGAAATAACCAGAATAAGGGTTGGCAGAAAGAAACCTCGGAAAGCAAAGGGGAGGTTGTGGTAGGTCATTGAAACAAAAAATTTA
>CM023455.1:148081013-148136174 GCA_013339765.2 Haemaphysalis longicornis
CGATGATCGACTAGAAATTACAGGGAACAAAAAAGAACATCTGATTCAGTGCTGCTTTGCTGGAGTACCATGTCGTGACACATTGTTCCTTAGCCATCACAGATCACATGTAGCCTCTGTGAAAACACCTACAAGAGAAATATGAGGTCGCTTTTGAGCACTTCATTATTCTTTGGTCACCGAAGTAATCAAAAGTTAGGATAAAACACCTTTCTTTTGTAACACATATTTTAGACGAATTGACAATCGAATCCTGTCGTTATCACTAATTTGGCTGCATTTTATGCATTTTAAAGTGTAAGTGCCCTTATAAATGCGTTGTTACAGGGGTGTTCAAACCTGCCGCTGCGGTGTCAAGTGCTTCACAACTCATACAGTTTTGCAACACTGTGAACAACTGATGAACTTTAGCGACAAAGGTGCTATTTTTACAGAAGAAGCGTGTAAATGTATGTGTAATAAAACAACTAGAACAAACCAAGCAGGCAACTCTATAATCCTTAAAGAATCCTAGATATTCGACAAAGAGATAAACCCATTATAAAAAATTAAAAAAAATATTTATCTCTTTGAGAAAAACTCCTATATTTCCGTGTCCACAAGCGCAAGTAGTTGTCATTTGGATCCGGAGCTCCCCCTTACTCTAAACAACAGGACTGCTAACCACTCTACATTTGTACCGTATTCCTCAGTAGAATAGACATTCCTCACCTTCCGTGCCAATCTAAGACACTGCCAGTACAAAACAAACTTTGTCACCATTGGCAGAAGTGATTGGATGAAAAAAGACGAAACAATGCCGTTAATAAAGCCCTAATTGGAGGATAAAGCATGAAAAAATAAAACAGACTGACTGAGGTATCCATTTTCAGTCTAGCAACAGATCATGGTCTAAGGCATCGATATTCTTTAAATAGTTTACAACCACCAATATTTGAAACAAAATGGGGTAAAGGCTTGCTGTTCTCCAGATTCAAAACAGGGCACGGCTTTCGAAACTAAAAACTACGGTTTCGAGAAATAAAATCAGGTACAATACTATCAAAACCATCTCTATACTTCTTAGACGATGCAGGCATTTGTAGAAACATGTTTTCATAACCTCTGCCCATCTGCCACTTGGAAACATGTTAAGGATGCCCTCTGAACTCTTCCCCAGCGAAGCACGCATTCGTCGAGAATATTCCACGCCACGCAACTTCTTCAGTGTACCTATAGTGTATGTAAAGGAAAGTTTGACATCCACCTAAATGCAGCCATATGGCTACAAAGGAAAGCTATACAGATTTCTCGGAAACTTCGCAGTTGCAGAAAAATTCGTCCTGGTCCAGGATTCGAACCCGGGACCACTGCTTAACCGGAGCAGTCGCTCTACCAACTGAGCTAACCAGGAGGCTAGTCGCTAGTAGCGCGAAAGCGAATTGATCAACAACTCGAAGTGAAGGACAGGAGTTAACCAACCAGATTTGGGGGAAATCCCCAAGGTGGAGGAAGTTTCTGTAAAGGAATGTTTGACATCCACCTAAATGCAGCCATACGGCTACAAAGGAAAGATATACAGCTTTCTCGGAAACTTCGCAGTTGCAGAAAAATTCGTCCTGGTCCAGGATTCGAACCCGGGACCACTGCTTAACCGGAGCAGTCGCTCTACCAACTGAGCTAATCAGGAGGCTAGTCGTTAGTAGCGCGAAAGCGAATTGATCAACAACTCGAAGTGAAGGACAGGAGTTAACCGACCAGATTTTGGGGAAATCCCCAAGGTGGAGAAATCTCCACCTTGGGGATTTCCCCAAAATCTGGTCGGTTAACCTATAATGTATGTTTGAAGCCAAACTACAATATATAAAGCCCTATTCCACTGCCTTTCTCTCTGCCAGTATTTCCCGTTAAATTAGTATTTACTACACGGTATTCAGTAATACCGTTTAGGTTTCACTGCAGCTCTTTGGCACTCGATAAACTTTTTGGCATAAAATTACGGATAGTAGAAAAACAAACGCTTCTCTTCCACGTAAAACCGTACAGGCAAAGTGCACTCGACGACGAAGGTCCCATTTGCACTGATGCGGGTTTCTTCCCACTAGTTATCACCACGCTGGCACCCAAACAACCTAAGGCTGTATAGATTACCTATTTCATGGCTGACATTCAATTTCCATGCCCGCAGTGCTCCGATGCGACAAGGGGGTGGGTGAGCCATAAATACAATTCGCTTTCAAACTGCCTGTGCGCAGCCCATTTCGTGATACTTTTGATATTTAGCTTCTGAAATGTGTTAATTCAAAAGTTATCACTTATTGGAAGATAGAACATTGCAACAAAAAATAAATCACAAAAAAAAAACAGTTGCAAACTCATCTAGTGAACGTGACTCAGACAGTGAACACAGCTTGGGCAGCCTCTTAGCAGGCATTTTCAATCACGTCATCTTTGAGGTTGTGGGCACTCGACGTAATCTCAGCTGCTTGTAGCATCAAAGTCACAGTGGATGGCCTTCGGTTTTAAAGTTGCGGATCATCGTTCATTGCGATTTATATTTCCTCTTTTTTTTAGACATCAATAAGCTACTGTTTTGTTCGAAGCCAACGAGTAGCAAAATGTACATCACAGATCCTTTATTTCATTTGTTGAAAAACTTCTTCTTCGAACGCTACACCAACGGTTCTTAAAATTTATGACCTGTTTATTCCTAGGTGCGTTTTACATACTCATACACAAAAGTCTTGTGGTGGAAGTACAAAGTATGAACATTATTTTTGAAAGGTAAAATATCACCCAACCTCCAGGAATGTAATATTTTAAACTTTAGCCTTACTATTGACTTTAAATTGTTGGTTAATGTTAGAAAAAACGGGTATGCCATTCGCATAACTTTATACGGTTTGCAGATTCAAAATCGATTGTTTCTTTATTGCATAGGGAAACTAGCGTCTGACAATTCCACGGAGTGTGAAGAATTGTTGCTATGCTAACATGTCACGTAATCTTGATCAATAAATGGTACCGCAAATGACGTGCCACTTCTGTTAGACGAGAACAGTTTAAAATAAACTTATGTCTAAGCGCTTCTGGCGTTCCAGCAGCAAATGTTTAAGATATATGCATGGCGCAGAGCATTTCCTACACCAATGGCAGCCATGTCAATTTGTTTGCTTATGATTTTGTGTTTAACGCATAGTATACAGTCACTTTAATTTATGTAATCGTCCCACAAAATCCTAATATATGCTTGCTTGATTTTGCCTGCAAACAACCATGAAAATATTTTTGTCATTACTGTAGTTTAGTAAAACTTTTTCGGGAGAAAAGACCAATTAGGGCAGAAGCCTTAGTAGTATACTTCGCCATACTGTAAAAAAAAGTGTTTTACTACCCGGTAAAGAAAACGGACTTCTTTGTAAGTAGTATATAAATGAAACGCACAAATATGATCCCATGCAATACGAACCCGCTCCTGCCGAGTAGCAGACGCATGCCTTGCAACCTCTGATTATATGCACCTTGGCAGCAATGGTGAAAAGGCAAATCTAGTTGCTGTTTGTTTTTTAAGACAAATGGGGGTTCATTAGGTCAGTTTTCATAAATATTTGAGTGCGTGAAAAAATACATTTTTTGCGTTTTTCGGGAAAAATGTGACAAATTGAAAAAGAATTATTCCGCACAGATCTATAAGAAATGCAGCATACTCCTTAAGTAAGAGTATTTGGATGTCTAGAAACGCGTAAAGGTATCGTAGTTGCCGGTAGCTACGCGAACGGAACTACATTACGTGTGCTGTAAAAAAATAAGCAATTAAAATCCTTATATAAACATTTTGGATATCAATGAGTTGTTAAGCCAGGTCGCCAGTAGCCGCTGCAAATGTGGTAACTACAGACACAACCCAGTATCGTGCCGGGTTGCTTAAGAGTTATCTGTATGCGCGCCGCATGACAGGTGGATGTAACGGCACTGCAAAGAAGATGGACCAGTGAAGAATTCTTTGATAATCACTAGCTTTCACATTCAAAACACTTACAAGACTTACGTCTCCAGTGTAATTTTTTCGTTTCCACTTAAACTAATACACCTGTTGCATTCTACATCACAAATGTCACTGCAGACCTTTCGCTCTCAAAATTTCCGCATGATTCACATCAAATAATCGATTTCAGAAAACGTTTCACTCAATGCACATGGGTCACATCGCGAGAAATTTCCGAGGAGAAGCTCTGTTTTTTTAATGTTTGTTTGTCAAACGCGCGCATCTCTAGCGGGGTGTGGGGTGGGTGGAGGTTGAGAAGAAATCCGCAGCATTAGGCTTTCGAAATTGAGATTTCGATTTTGAGAAGTTGTAAATATACACGGTTCGCCTGACACGTAAATGCACTGGCCTATCAGAAAAACAGATGCCACCGGATCCGCAGAAATGCTTTCGCGGGGGACAGTCTGCTTGATAGGGGAATTTTTATATTTATTTATAAAAGTCGTTCTCAAACAAAACAAACAAAAACGAAACAAAAGACACGCGTACACTGTGTAGCAGAGAAGACGCCAGTAGATGGAATTTGCACAAAAGTGCAGAGAAGTGGCTGAGGTGATAAAGGTGCATGTACGGTTTTACCGTGCACTCGTTCATAATAAATGTTTTCAGGTTTTTCACCTTCACAAACACTGACAGTATTAGTTTCTCAAGGATAGAGAATTTTGACACCTAGAAGTAGGTACCTCTCATGAGCTACCATACTGCTACATAAGCGTTTACTACACAGGGAAAGTATATACACGGGTTTGTGAAGTAATGAAGGATTAGGGAGATGATTTAAGCCAGGCGCTGACAACCCTTTCATCTTAGTGGCCGTGTGGCATGAAGCCAAAATATCATAGGGCCGGATCGCCAATCCGGGAGGGGGGCCTTTGCAGGCAAACAGGAAAAAAAATCGGTGGACTGAGTAAAATATTTTACTTTAATTGAAACCAGTCTGGCAAAGTGTAAACATAAAAAGCAAAGCCATCTGAAAGTGGTAAGTTCCCTGTTCTTGCCTCCCGTCTACCCAAATTTGAGGTCGAAACTGGCGTGTCGGCCCTGAGATAGGAATTCACAGGGGGATTTCGAGGAGCCTGTACAATGTGCTAGGCACCACATAAAATCGCCCCAGGGGTCCTATGCGGCACGCGAATCAGTATTATGGCAGCCGAAAGATCATGAAAAAAACTTTTAGGACCTACAACTTTTCATATTAACGAATATGATGAAATGTTTACAAAATATCCGCAATAGAAGTACATACCTTTTACGAAGGAGTTTTGCCGCTTAATTTATTCCTCATTATCGTTCGTATTTTTGTTTTCAGACACGGAAATCCGCGCCCTCGTCCTAGTGTAAACTTCACACCCGGGTAAGTACAACCTATGTGAAAGATCTTTATACACGCCACCTGGGAATTACAGTTTAGTATGTATGCTTGCCGCAGCTAGCGCAAAAGGCATGACCTACTACCGGTCAGCATGATTGCATACAGCTATTGCAACCGATAATGGAGAAGGGTTTTATTTTTTTTCCTGTTAAATTTGCTGTTTCCTAAATTTGCAACGTTGGGTAATGTACTATTAAAGTAGTTCAGTTCTGGCATAATTCACAAAACCTTTATTTGGAAGCCACTGAAAAAAGACGTGCAGAAAAATTGAAGTTTGTTTTTTACGAAAGATTTCATGTTTTGTTGTGCCCCCAGCGGTTCTCTGGCAGCTAATCAAGTCGTAGTTAACTGCGAAATCAAACAATTTACGTTTATATTCCACCTCTTCCGCTAAATCACGTGTTTTTGCGACGTCAGCAATATAGTCATAAGTGTGCGTATAAAGACAAACTTCCCCTGTGCATTTCGGCCCTGCAGCCATGCTTGCCGTGAGTACACCAAGATGGGGTACCATGCTCATCCAGGAGGCGTCGCGCCGTTACTTCGTTTTTAACCGTATTTGCGCCTGGATTGTTATTGTTACTGTTAACAGTAATTTTTTCGTGAAACACGGGGTATCGTCGACAAAGAGGGTAAGGTAAGACAACGTAGCTTACGCCAATCGTCCAGTCTCGTGTAAGACAAACTCAAAACGGCGGTTTTTTGTGCAGCTAAAACAGTCATAGTGCCCCCAG
Organism: Haemaphysalis longicornis; assembly: GCA_013339765.2. NCBI lineage: Eukaryota > Metazoa > Arthropoda > Arachnida > Ixodida > Ixodidae > Haemaphysalis > Haemaphysalis longicornis. Next base: position 148,087,144 of record CM023455.1, read on the forward strand.
CACTAACAGCAATGCGTATCAGAACTTGTATTCTTACTGTATTTCCCAAATTTTCAATGTTAAGAGCAGCATTCTTACTGTTGTAAAATGAATGGGGATTACATTTAGGTGCAATAGCTTTTTCGGCAAGCTTATAAACTGCGCCTAGTTTGCGTTCGCTTTCTTGGCCCAAGCCAGTCTAACGGCTTGCCATATATGATTTCTTAGGTGTTGTTGTGGGTAACGACGTAGTGGGTCGTATTGCCATTCCGTTTTTTTCCTAAGTATGTAGCTTACTTAAGCAACGCGTGCGTTACACGTGGTGTCAGTGCGATTCCTGTGAGACAATATTTCGAATGAAGCAAACTAGTTTCTCTTCTGCATGTCTCTTTAAGGCCCGTCTTATGATTGCCCTAGTGCAACAGTACTATTTTTCCAGCTATTATCATGGGAGATAACGTGTACTTGAATTGTATGCGGAAGAAGGGTTGAGGCTGCCGGGCCGAAAAATCAAAGTGTAGTTTGTGAATACATTGACACCGGTTTTGTAAGGCAGGTAAGCACTTGATAAGGTATCCTCAAACTTGATCAAAAACAAAGACTGGGCATGGACCTCACCTTCTCATCGACTCCTAAGAGATAACGTGTACGTGAATTGTATGCGAAAGAAGGGTTGAGGCAGCCGGGCCGAAAAATCAAAGTGTAGTTTGTGCATACATTGACACCTGTTTTGTAAGGCAGGTAAGCACTTGATAAGGTATCCTCAAACTTGATCAAAAACAAGGACTGGGCAGGGACCTCACCTTCTCATCGACTCTTAAAAGATACAAGAAGTACTCGAGTACTAATGGTGCAAAAGTAACTTAAGGTGGTCACAGACACTCTCATGACAGTGATTTTCTTGATTACTGCAAAATTCAAAGCATATAGCGCGCGAACACCAAGCCACTCTCGCGGAGGCAATTTCTTCACCATCACTATTTTGCCACCTTCAGTTGAAGCAGATAGCAATGTGAGGAATGTTTGCATGTGTTAGGAAATATTGTAGTAAAAGTATGCGTTGCATTTGGACGACAGTGGAAGCAAACACGCTGCTAGCAAGCAAACGTCTCAAGTCTAAAGAATTTTGGAAGGCGCATTGCAAGGCTGTGCGTGAACTTATTTCTCCGCTAAGGAGGGAAGCACGCAACAAAATAGAATAGAATTGTCAGGTTGTTATTCGCTCAGAAAATGTAGGAATTATTTTAATATGTTTTCACACAGTAGTGACAAAGGTCACTAATTGCCATTTTAATTTTAGCTCACCAGCAGGTTGGGAGGTGCAAAACAATCCACGCAGAAACTTAAGTCCTTTACGACGGATGGACGAAAGCTTAGGCAGTAAATGTGTCTCTGTGACAGCATTTGTATTTTCCTAGAAAACAATATCAGAAGATAATGCTAACAGAGGTATTTACGATAAAAATATATTCTGCAAAAATAAATTTTTACGAAGCGTTGCAAATGCAAAGCTTTGTTTACTCGACGTTGTTACATACCAACTGCAGCAAATTAGCAATTCACAATCATGTAGAAAGTTCTGCTATTGAAATAAATTTCTAATGAATTCCAATCTACTGGTAACGAAACGGTGACCACGCATTGGGGCCTTCTGCAATTGGCTTGGGACAACCGAGTAAAGTACGGTCGAGTGAGGACTCAAAACTTCTGAATCACTGCGGAGAAAAAACTAAATTCAACGCTCTTTTCAAGCGCGTTCACAAACTGTGAATTTAGACAAAAAGTAATTATCGTAATGGTTCTTAAGTGCTCGTGTGTGGACCCAAAACACATGATTCGTAAAGTTATGAAAAAAACTTGAGACATTAGAATATGTTAAAAACGTTAGCTGATGCATTTATATTTCTCCAATACATTTCGAGAATACTCTAGGACTCTTGCCATATATATACATGTTCAAGCGCAGCTGCCAATAACACTCCTAGTTTCCAACGTGGCTACAGAAGCTACCTACGGACATGCGTAATTCTGTCTTCCAGTTTTAACTTAAACGCTGTGAGAAATAAAGAAGTTCTTGACCGCTATTTATTTTCTGGTGCCTGATTGGGTTCGATTGTGCTCTTATAATTGCCAATACACTGAACCTCACGAAAACCAGCGTAGAGCGCACGTGTGTGTATTCTTCTGTACGCCAAGTTGGTCTCGGACCCGAATACTATAACACTTAAGAATACACCTGAAGAAATTCAATGTCAAGCAGTGTATTAACTGAAATAGTTGTAATAAAATGGCTGCCAGTTTAAAAAAACTCTGTCGCATGGCAAACTGCAAACATAAAGCGCACAATTTCTCTGTATTTAATATTACAACGGATAATTTGAGAGGACGTGTTAACGTATCAACATCAGTGGCATCGGCTCGGAACGTATACATGAATACTAATAGATCAGAGCCAGAAAATAGACAAATATTTATGGCGAGCATCCGCTTTCGAAGCCCTAAAAAGTAGGAGAAAACGAAGCCGTCCCCAACACTGTCCTTTTGGCTGCTTGCAAAATGTTTTCCGCTTTTTCTTGCCAACACTTGCTTACAAGCAAACATGTTTGTAACTTTTGTAATATAGTGTTTGTCTGTTTTTTTTCAGCTTTCGATGTTCATTTTGTATGAAGCTATCCGCTCGAGACATTGTTAATCTTTTCTTATTGATTTTGTGCGACTCAAATTGCAACACCCCCTACTTCGATGCTTTAAAGCTACAATATAGATTTTATTAGGTAAAAAAATATATATGAAAAGCCATGAAAATTGCGCGGAACCACCACACGAAAAGGAGACAACAGTACGAGCACATCCTGTCGTCGTTCCGCGATATCCCCATGGCTTTTCAAGCTTCAGGCCAACTAACTCTTCAAGAAATCTTGCTGAAAAAATATAAATGAGTCAATCGTTTGCGTCTGCATTGGAATCAGATGCAGGCTGATGATGTGGGGACCTCCGCACTCGGTATCAAGAGAGACGGAGGGGGTATTGAAGCAGGCAGCAGGTATACCAAAGGAGGCAGGGCGCCATCGAGATGAAAGGCGATTCTGTGTCACAAAAACGACAGCAATCTCCCACCTCACTGCATGGACATCAAAACAAATTCCTAAATATCCAAACATCTTAAATCCAATTTTCAATTACAGTTCAAGATACAAGATGCAAGATACAAGACTTCAAGGATACACACAAAGATACACATAAAAATTCAGGCAAATAATTTTTTTTTCAGGTTCTCTCAGGAAAGGCATATTAATGACCGGTCCGCTTTCTGTATCGTTCCGCAAAGATATTGTTGGCCCTTCTTTTTTGTTCCTCGATTTTGGTCCGTTCGAACAACCTTTATATAATTTCTTTCCCATATTTGCATTCACGATGTTGATTGAATCGCGTGTATATTGCACTTGCCAGTGAACATAGTCTCACTCAATGGCACAGTTGCCGTTTTTATCAAACTAGCCCTAACGATTACGGGGTACACGTTGTTTGAAACCTATAGAATCGCGTAATGCAATTAGGTTGTGATAAGAAAAGGTGCCGTATAAAATCAATTGCCGGCATCATCACAATACTATTCAGATACATAAAAAAGCACTTGTCCTGAACAAACAAATTAAAAGGGGAATGTTTTTTTGCGTAATATTGGCGTAAACATATACACACGCACTAGAAGAGATGCGAGTTTCGTCTATGGATTTTTTTTAATGTCAGTACGCGGTTTGACATCACTATATAGTGCCAAAATTTATTTTCCGTGGAAGTGCGCACCTAGAGTACCCACATAAGCATACATTTGTTTAAACACTCAGGAAATAGGTTATTTCTCTTACAACATCAAGAATAATAAAAATATTCAGCCAAGCTATTCTTGTTTCTAGCAGCCAAATATTTTGGTAGGTTATTATTACAAGAAATATTGCCTATGCACTCGTTCTATGTTTATGTGACGCTCCTTGACAACAAACCTCAGTTGCAATTCAAATGTTGAAATGAAATATTTGTCAATAATTTCTTTTCAATGACCTGCAATTAGTGATGTATTGATGTCTAAGCAATGAAATTTATAAAACGCATGCAATGATGCGTTACACACAACACGAATCATAAAAAAATACGCTTGATTACTATCAGTACAGAAATCTATGATAACAATAATGCTACACAATAGAGGAGAGAGTTGCACACAAATGATGTACTGGGAGAGCAAAGTTACATGCATTTGAAGGATCATGAGGTTATGTAAAAGTTTCTACAAGCAATATTTTCGAGGCAATCCACCAGTATATAAAATAAGTAGCAAGAAAGGTATGAGGCATAGGAAGGGTATTTTTATTTATAACATACTGCGGACCACACTTAGGTCCAAGCCGGAGGGCATGGTACAATGCAAAGAGCAATACAACAAAACATACACAAAAAACAATGCACAGTTACCCAGTATCGTAAGTACATTATTCGGTTATCTGATTCCAGTCTGAAATGGTTCGTGGAAAAAACGAAAATTTGAACGTGTCCATTCTCGCGAAGTACGGAGTTAGGGCATTTGGTTGGTGATGTCTTGTCGGTCTTCTGTTTAATGAAGAAAGAAAGGGGGTTGGATGAAGGGGAAGTTTGCGATTATATAAAAGAGACAGAAAATCAAGGCGGGACTTCTTTCTACGATCGTGAAGGGAAAGAAAATTATTATCTAGCATTAGGTCTGTGGGGGAGTCCATTCGCGAAAACCTATAATAAATACACTGAATGGCCTTCCGCTAAATCCTTTCAAGTTTCTTAATGTTTTGTTTAGTATGGGGGTCCCACAGGATACTCGCATACTCCAGCTTCAGCCTTACGAAAGAAAAATAACTAGGAAGCTTAACGTTTGGAGGGGAATTTCTGAGCTTATATCTTAGGAAGCATAATTTCCGGAAGGCCGACGAGCAAATATTATCTATGTGCAAGTTCCATGTTAAGTTGCTGGTTAATGTAACGCCGAGGTACTTATAGCTGTCAACCTGTGTGAGTGAAGACGATCATAATTTATACACGTGTTCACTGGTGTTTTTCTTTCTTGTTACACAAAGATAAACACTTTTTTCAAAATTTAGTTCTATTCCCCATTTTACACACCACTTATGCACGTTTTTAATGTTTTTCTCGAGTTTGTTCTGATCATTAGTACTTGCGACTTCCCGAAACAAACCACAGTCGTCAGCGAACAATCTTATTTGAACAGTAGGGTCAACAACAGTTACTAAATCGTTAATATACAACAGAAAAAGCAATGGTCCCAAATCACTACCTTGTGGAACCCCAGAGGTGACAGGAAGACACCGAGATTGTTCTTCGTTAATTTTTACAAGCTGTTGGCGGTTTGATAGTTAGGCTGCAATCCAAAAAACAAAAATATCCGGAATGTAATGTTTTTAAGTTTTGCTATTAATTTGTCATGTGGTACCTTGTCGAAAGCTTGTTTGAAATCTAAAAGTATAGCATCAATTTGGCCATTGTTGTCAAGACACGCTGCAAACGAATGCATTATTGTCACCAATTGTGTTACCGTGGAATAACCTTTTCTAAAATCATGTTGAAAATTTGTTAGTATGGCATTTTTGTTTAAAAATTCGAAAATCTGTTTGGAAATATTATGTTCAATGATCTTGCAGCATTGAGACGTTAAAGATATCGGACGGTACTTTTGAAAGCTGTACCGGTCACCTTTTTTTAAAAACAGGAACAATCAGAGCCATCCTCCATTCTCTCGGTAGCTTCCCAGTGCACAAAAAAGTGCGAAATATTACAACCAGAAACTTAACAACTAGTTCAGCATATCTGCGTAAAAAGACGTTTGGAATTTGGTCTGCACCACAAGAAGACTTGGTTTTCAAATTTAACAGCATAGATAGTAAACCAGCGTAAGACACAAAATGAGCGTCATAAATGCCAGGATCCGATATTAACAGTGGACACGTTCACGCAGGAGAAAACAAACTGTGAAAAAAATGAGTAAAATGTTGAACAATGACTCCAGGGTCACAAATTAGGTCAGCATCGACTCTCATTTCCCTTAAGGGCTGCTTTTTGTCAGTAATATATGCCAAAATTTATCAGGATCATTTTTATGAAGTTTGGCAGGAGTGTTTGAAAGTAGTAGACCTTTGAGGAGCGCACTGTGCTTTGCAAAGCATTTTTCATCTCTTTGATGACGTGGAAAGAGTAACAACTTATGTGGAAATAGTAACAACCTATACCGATGGCTACAATGTGAGCGTGGGAGCCCTACACGAAGGTGCTTGAGAGAGTCATTTAAACTATCCAATTTCTCATCAAGTAAGCTGCACATGCTTCGCAGCCGGTCAACACTCGAGGAACGACTAAAGGTTGCCACTATTGCGAACGGGTGGCGCGACAGCATGTACTACTGGTGAACTCGAAGCATTATCTGGGAACGACAGTCCGTGTAGCAGCTTATGCAGAAACAAAAAGAAGGAAGCTCACACTAAGGCACGAGACTTGAAGGTAGCGAAGCTGTACGCAGCCTTCCCGACCATCATGATAGTTTAGGTCCACGATTGAAGCCAGATTGTTGCTTCTATGCTGCCGGAACTACCTTTACTCATTCCCGTTTCTATAACGGCGACGAAGTAAATTAAAGCTGCAGAACGAACGAACGGAACGCCAATACTTAAGCCAGGCACCAGCACGTGCAAAGTGCATCCTATCACGTGTTCTGTGTCCAGCAGCTGCCGTGATTCCTGTTCCCACAGCCAGAGCCGAATGAGTAAGGCGTTTGGCTCCCCGGTATTAGGAGCCGCATCCGAGTTGGGAAGACTGGTGACCGTAAGTTTGTTTATTTGCAAGTTATAGGTCCGAATTATGCCGATGCTGTGGATTTGTTTTTGTTGTACTGTTTTACTGGGGTTTTTGAAACGCCGCAATCAATATTCTGGTTAACCGTTTCGCTGTTAAGCAGTTCGCTGATCTTTTTAACCGCTAAAAGAACACCTTGTTAAAGTAGATCAGCTCGATCATGCAGAAAACACAAATGAGTAAGCTTATGTAGCTCATGGTAACTATATGCACAGGAACTTCCTAATAGCCTGTGTTTATATGGCGTAGAGGAAGAACACTAGCAGCGATGGCGTAGAGGTAGAACACCCGCCTCGCGTGCAGAGGGACCGTGGCTCGAATCCCGGTGCCAGACAATTCCCCCCGGACTGAAAAAAAAATCCGCGTATTGATGGAATTGCTCAAAGGGGCTTGGGGTGCGGCCTGACCCCGGCGACCATTGCCGGTAATGCACTCCCTCACCACAGCAGGATTGGCCACCCTGGTGTAGTAACGGCCCCAACCTCCCATGAATACGCCAATTAACCTTCGCCCCTCAGTCCCCAGCGGCGGCGAAACAGCTGACCACGGCGGCGGTCAGACCTGTGACGCAGCAGAGGGTGCTAAGAATCCCTGGATCCGGACAGGCCGCCAATGGAATCTGAACCTGGCAACGTTTAACGCGCGAACCTTATCTAGCGAAGCAAGTCTCGAGGTGTTGTTCGAGGAATTAAAGGGCATTAAATGGGATGTAATATGGCTTAGCGAGGTTAGGAGGGCTGGCGAAGCCTTTACGGTGCTGAAAAACGGACACGTTCTATGATACCGTGGTTTAGAGGACATAAGAGAACTGGGAGTGGGATTTCTAGTCAATAAAAGCACAGCTGGCAACATAGACGAATACTATAGCAATATTGAAAGGGCAGCAGGTCTTGTAATTAGGCTCAATAAGAGGTACACGCTCAAGGTGGTGCAGGGCTACGCGCCCACATCCAGCCACGACGACCAAGTAGTGGAACGCTTCTATGAAGATGTGGAATCGGCAATGCCTAAAGTAAAAAAAAACCGCAGTATTTCGTAGTTATGGGGGACTTCAATGCTAAAGTAGGTAAGAATCAGGCTGGAGACAAGGCAGTTGGGAACTATGATCTGGGCTGTAGAAATAGCAGGGGGGGACCTACTCGTTGAGTTTGCAGAACGGAATAACCTACGCATAATGAATACCTTCTTCGGTAAACCGGACAGTCGGAAGTGGACCTGGAGGAGCCCGAATGGGGAGCACAAAAATGAAATAGGCTTCATAATATGCGATAACCCTGGTGTCGTACAGGATGTGGAAGTGCTCGGAAGGGTAAGGGGTAGTTACCACTGTATGGTAAGATGTTGAATTATGCTCGATTTTAGGAGGGACCGCAACAAGCTAGTACGAAAGAAGCCGATAAATGAGCTAACAATAAGACGTAAAGCAGAAGAATTCAGGATCGCGTTGCAGAATTGATATTCCGCGCTTAACGAAGACGCCGAGCTTACGACACAGGAAGCCAGCGACAACCTTACTCGCATTACCACGGAGTGTGCAGTAGAAGTCGGGGGCACTATAGCTAGACAGGATACTGGTAAGCTTTCACAGGAGACGAAAGATCTAATCAGGGAACGGCAAACTATGAGAATCTCTACCGCAGCTGACAGAATAGAACTAGCCGAGTTGTCGAAGGTAATCAATAAGCGTAAGACAGCTGACATACGGAAGTATAATATGGAGAGGATCCACTACGCTGTAAAGAATCGAGGTAGCCTGAAAGCAGTGAAAGGACGTCTTGGCGTGCGGAAAAATCAGATGTATGCACTTAAGGATAAGCAAGGCAATGTCATCACAAATTGAGATAAAATAGTAACAGTGGCCGAGGAGTTCTATAGGGATCTGTATAGTAGCCGGGACATACAGGATAATGCCGAACGAGACAGTAGTTCAGGAGAGATAGACATCCCACCAGTAACTACCAAAGAAGTAAGGAAGGCTTTGAAAGAAATGAAAGGGGGCAAAGCTCCTGGTGAGGATCAGATAACCGAGGACCTCTTGAAGGATGGCGGAGAAATTGTACTTGAAAAACTGGCAAATCTGTATATGCTATGCCTAATACCGCAATGGTACCGGAATCTTGGAAGAAGGCGAACATCATCCTACTCCATAAAAAAGGCGACATGAAGGACTCGAAAAATTACACGCCGGTCAGCTTACTGTCAGTCGTCTACAAGGTATTTACCAAGGTAATCGCTAACCGACTGTTTGCAACCTGAGATTTTAGTCAACCTAAAGAACAAGCAGGGTTCCGTAAAGGTTATTCAACAATGGACCATATTCACACGATCAATCAGGTGATAGAAAAGTGCGCTGAGTATAATGAACCTCTATGTATAGCCTTCATAGATTATGAGAAAGCATTTGACTCGGTCGAAAACCTGGCAGTTATTCAGGTATTACGGAACCAGGGGGTAGATGAGCATTATGTAAGAATACTAGAGGATATCTACAATGGGTATACAGCTACCATCATCCTCCATAGAAAGAGCAGCAAAATACCTATTAGGAAGGGTGTCAGACAAGTAGACACAATCTCTCCAATGTTATTCACAGCATGCTTACAAGAAGTATTCAGAACTTTGGATTGGGAACAGGTGGGAGTAAGGGTTAATAGAGAATACCTCAGTAACCTCAAATTTGCTGATGACGTTGCCTTGCTAAGTAACTCGGGGGACGAATTGCAAAGTATGCTTTCCGCACCGGGCGAACAGAGTAGAACCGTGGGCCTGGAAATAATATGCAGAAAATATAGTAATGATCAATAGCCTCGGGACAGCACAGTAGTTTGAGATAGGTGGCGAGGCAGTGGAAGTTGTAAGCGAATATATCTACTTAGGCCAAGTTGTGACCCCAGATCCCGACCATGAGGCAGATATAATTAGAAGGATCAGAATGGGGTGGAGTGCGTATGGCAGACATTCTCAGATAATGAATAGCAGCCTACCATTGTCGCTGAAAAAGAAAGTGTATGACAGCTGCATCTTACCGGTACTCACCTACGGGGCAGAAACTTGGAGGCTAACTATGAGGGTTCAACTTAAACTGAGAACGACTCAGCGGGCAGTGGAGTGGAAAATGATAGGTGTAACATTAGTGGGACAAGAAGAGAGCCGGGTGGGTCAGGGAGCAAACTGGTGTTAAAGACATATTAGTAGAAATTAAGAAAAAGAAATGGACGTGGGCAGGGCATGTATTGCGAAGGCAAGATAACCGCTGGTCATTAAGGGTAACAGAGTGGATCCCTAGAGAAGGCAAGCGTTGCAGGGGGCAGCAGAAAATTAGATGGGCAGATGAGATCAAGAAGTTTGCGGTGATAAATTGGTCACAGTTGGTACAGGAAGGACATAATTGGAGAATCATAGGAGAGGCCTTTGCCCTGCAGTGGGCGTACATAGGTTGTTGATGATGATTTTAAATTTATAAAAAAATTACTTAGCCGTTTCAAGGTTTTTATGAAAAGATGTGCAGCTTGATTAGCAAACTACGAATGAATATTCTGATCGGGGAAGGCAGACGAATGTATATATCTTTAAAAGTGAGGAAGGAGACGAGAAATTTCTAGTAAACCTGCACGCCGCTCCCACAGAGCCAAGTTGTAAAGAGCCAAACTGTGTAAACTATCTGAGAGTATTCGTAGTGCTCGAACCTCAGAAAATTTTGAAAGAAGACCAATATTGTGAGTGTGAGAAAATTAGAAGGGATGCGTTTTCCGGTTGTATCTAAAAACTTTCATTTTTGAATTGTTTATAATATGGCCGTGCTAAGCACATTGGCATGCGAAAGATGAGATGTCATGTTGTAGGGCGTGGAAGCCCTTTAGAAAATTTTTATACCTAGAATGTTTCAGCATACAAAATAAAAAAACGGGTCCTTAATAGCAGCGAACACATCATTAATTAAAAGAGAATAGAAGCGGCGCCAACACGAACACCTGAGGCACGCCATTGATAGGTCTGTGGTCGACAGATTCTTCCCAATGTGCACAAACAAAAAACATAACAGCACGTATTAGGGAGATAACTGCCTAGTAAGGAAACTAAGGGAGCAACGACGCCAGAGCACCCGTTTATTCAGCTATGAAGATGAACATTTTACTAAGATAAAAGTAAACTGCGTCAATCTTGGCTTCGTCTGTGGCTGATTCGGGCGTACACATCATAAGGGAAGATTCGTTGTCGTTGAACGCGTGATGATGACGTCATGCTCACTGGGTAGTGACTCTATTTTTAAATGCGGAGACAATATTCAGTGTAGAGAAGACTCAAAAAGATTGGACGCACCACACACCACTCAAATCAGCATCCAGGGGGTGACAGCAGGTTGTGAGGAGGAAGAAAAACCTGCGGACACTGCTTCGCTCGCGATGTTCTGTTTTCTTTCACGACAACCGGACGTCTCATTCCTGCTTTGTGTTATTGATCCTCAAGATTTCCAAAATAACTGTTTGATACACCGACTACCACATACACGAAGCTGTAATGTACTGTTACAATACAGGGCGTGCACCATTTGGGTATTCAATAGGCGGAGGAAAACTTGTGAATCACAATGAGCACATCAACCAACAAACAACAGCCCAACTTACGAAATAAAGTGCACTCGTTTTATTTTTGACTAAAAATTTCGGAAGAATGCGTTCTGAGAAGTGAAATAGTGTAATTATGTTCTTTCCTGCGAATGAAGAATGAACTGATAGAGCTGCGCTGATTCTTTTCGCGAGCACTATAGGCAACACAGTCGAGGTTTAGGTCATTGAAACTAGGGATTGATAAAAGGTTCTGGGGTTGGTTAAAAGAGAGTTAGCGCTTCTGCTTTGAAATCCCAACGGTTGTTCTTCAGTGTTGCAAACTGATTTGATTCTGAGGGTTCACGCGCCGACTCTGCCACGGCAAGAAGGCGTGTCGTAGTGGAGGGCTCCGGAATAAATTTGACCGACGGGACATTATGAGACGAAACATAGTTCCAAAGCAGAACGTTTACAGGAATTCCTTGACAACGTGTGACTTCACTGCTGAGCAATTATGTCTGTGTGTGAATGTCTCTTTGTGTGTGTGCGTGTGCTTGTGTGTTTGTGCGGACGTGCATGCGTGTGTGTGTTTGTGTGTACGCAGTAGGTAGTATACGCGACGTTCCCGTAGTTGATTGATGGGTTAGTTTTCCGGTGTAGAACCGAGACAACATCCGGGTGTCTGGATACGTCTATATACAGTTTCGACAGAATCATGTGGCACTCATCCGCGATTTTGCGAAATACCCCATCTCGCGATAACGCTCTCGCGACTGCTAAGTACTCGTAGTGAAATATATATGCGTATGCATACAGGCGAGCACATAACTTCTTAATTTTGCTGGAATTGAGTAAGCAGAAAAAGCGCCTAAAGAAAGACAACCCGAACCAACAATCGTTGCGACTAGCACACTTACAAACAGACTTCTACTTTAGCTGAAGAGACGCTATTTAACGCAAAACGCAATTTTATTGTTACGCTACCAAATAACTTGACAACCAACCCAGGCCAATCCTAGAACATTATAAACCAGAAGAACAAAACCAACGTACCTGTCCTGATTTATTAGTGCAAGAATGTGCCCAATGTAAGCAGAGTCATTGGCCCCGTTTTCAGTACTGGGCTGCCTTTCAATGGCTCTTGGGGCCGTGACAACAAAACGTAGCTTCTAGACTCATGGCAATTGCAATTATAGCCCATGTAGTGGCGTGCGCTATGAACCACCTAGCTTCGGAGACTAGCCCCGGTCCTGACGCCATAACAACGAAGATCTTGAAAATACCTTTTTTTTTAGAAGCTTACCTGTCTCCGTGTTCCTTCACCAATCCCTAGATTCAGGTTTTTTACCTAACTAATGGGAATTTGCTCGTACGCTAACATCTTCGAAATCTGGTGATCAGTCTTGTCCCCTTACCTATATGCATATTTTACTTACTTCAGTCAGCAGTATGTTACTCGAACAAAGTTTTTTCATGCATGTAGCAACCCATCCTAAAAAGAATAACATTTTTATATACAATCACCACGGATTCAGGCAAACGGTTTTGCGAGATACCACTTTTTCAGCTGGTTGCTCAACTAGCTGTTTTGCGTCATAGGTTGCTTTGTACCGCTGCCATTTTCGTCGCTTTGTTTAAGGCTTTTAATCGGATTTCACATCAGCGCCTAATGCTTAATATCTATACCCTAAATCTGTATGAAAAAACAACACACTAGATTCGCAATTTCTTCAGAAACCGTTGCCAATCTGTAAGGCTAAACAACCCCGTTTCTGAATCTATTCTTTGTCAGCAGGAGTCGCCTAAGGGTGCGTACTAGGCCCTTTCAATTTATAAAATATATAAAGTAGCCTGTAACATTTCCTCCTCATTTCTTCTCTTTGTCGATGACAGTGTAATATACAGAGAAATAGTAACCTCTAATGTCGTTTCTGCCTTCCAAAATAATTTGCTTGCTTTAACTGAGTTTTGCGAAATGTGGCTGATAAAAATTAACGTACAAAAATCTAAACATCTCCAATTTTCTTCCATGACAAGGTCAGAAGCTTATACGTACTTTGTAGATACTGCCAGCAGTGAATTCATTTCACCCTTCAAATATGTTGGAGCTTCGTTCCACCATTTAGAAAAAAATCACACTAAAGGCGTGTAAAAAGCTCAACCTGCTTAAGTGTCGCCTTTAGTTAGCTAATTTCGATGCACGGCTTCACCCGTGTAATACTCTTACCGGTTGTTCACTAGAGTATGCTCAAATTATCTGGCATCCACATCGAATCATTCTGTTTAACTTGATTGACTACGTACAGAACAAAGCCGCGCGCTTCATCCTGTCGTCGTACTCAAGATGACAGAGTGCATCTTCTTTCAAGGACCAACTTACCCTCTCCTCCTCACCCAACGTAGGCAGTTTTCAAGAACTTTTTTCGGACCCTGTACCATATTCCAAAACCATTCGCTCGAAAATGCATTCTTCCGGGCCCCTATATCTCCGCGCGCACAGGCCACGCTCACGAGGTTAGTCCAATATTCGTCCGAACAAACAACTATCAGTAACCACCCCTTGTATTGCAATCAATGAATGCAATACTTTACCGAGTAGCCCAGTGAGTCAAACAGACGGTTCTTCTTTTCAAACCGCGCCACTTTCATTTGTAGTGATTCAAAATACTCTGTAACTTGTCTTTATTATCCTTACCTCTTCTATGCTGTAAATGTGTGTTCGTGCTTTTAGAATACCAAATTTTCTCTCACCTTTACACCTCATATTCTGGACAAAGGTTTAACACTGCATTCATTTGTACTTGTATTGTGGACTTCGTGTGCTTTTATTGTATTCCACTGTCATTTTCGTTGTTTGATTTTTTTCTTTGGCAAAATTGTATGCTTCATTGGTTTTCAACTCTGCTCCACTATGTATTTGCCCGCTTTGGCCCTTAGGGCACAGAAAAATACTTAAAAAAAATAAAAAAATAAAAAAATAAAAGATTTACACAAAAAACCAAAGAAAATAAATAAGTAAAATAGCAAAATATTCACACCCGGTTATAGCGAACTGCAATATGCGCCACGATTAGTTGTCTATATCCAATAGTTCGAAATGGCCGAACCCGCCAATAACGAGTTTTTTTTTGGTTACGAGTTCGCAATATGCGGAATGCCTGCACCCGCTTCCTCCTGTTGCTGCCATCCCCGCACGCACAGAAGAACATAATAAACTATGCCATTACCCTACCCAAAGCTATCTATTGCAAGCAATAAAGCTACTTTCCGGTTTCACTACGTACGTTCCCCAGGAGCGGTGATACTTGTTTTCACATTCGTATTCATGGCGTCATCTAGCACAGAATTTATTACATGGGACATCATTTGCGTCAGTTGCAGTTTGTGTCCTTCAATATCGAAAAAATATTGGTGGAGAACATTGACTGCCGAAAGTGCTTCATTAAGCATCGGATGGCTTCTATCGTGACATCCTGCGCCTCTTCGCTGCTTGCCGCAGCGTCAGTAGCCATGGCATCGGCGACAGTTTCGGCGTCTGAGGCGCTCACAGTGAGGGCAACGTCGTCGTCGACACTCAGACAATACTCAAAAAGCACTCCTTTCAGCACGAGATCTGGAACGCTGGAAGTCTCTTCCCACAGTTCGCCGATGATTCCATGTTGGGACGGACTCGCTGACTGGGAGGCTTTAATCATGAGTAAGACGGTTCGGAAGCAGTTGCGGACAGTTCCGGGAGTCACGTCACACCATGGAAGACTCAAACTCTCTATCGCACCCCATCAACATCTCGATCGCCGCTCCAAGACCATGTCGGCAATCGTAGCCGCACCGAGTTCGATATATCAGATTTGAACTTCGTTATAAGTAGTATGTTTCGCGTGTATTATCGTAACTGATATTTCTTTGTTCGTTGTGTAGCATATTTCGCTCTATCCGGGTTCGTTATAACCGGTTTGGACTGTGTACTTTTGTGAATCATACATACATACATACATACATACATACATACATACATACATACATACATACATACATACATACATAAAACTTTATTTCACAATAAATTTCACAGTACATTTCGTCCCCGCAGAAGCGCAAGATTTGCTGTATGTGATTTCACACGTAGTTGTTGTAGAACACCGTGAAGTAAAAATTTTTTGGGTTAATTTTTGTTCATTATAAATTTTGACAACAATAAACGTAAGTCCCAGTAAGGCAACGTGCACGTAAAATATGAGTTGTTTTGCAGAGAAATTTAAGTAAAGTGAAGCGATGTGTGAAATGATGTCGTGTGCAAGAGTAAAAAGCTTCAAAGAGAGCAACCACTGTTCATAAACCATATATCCTAAATGGAATTTACATAGTCACCTTAACTTCCACAGTACACTTTTAAACAAAACCACCATATAATCTGGTGTCCAACCGTTCCGGTACTTTACTCTGTTTTCAGAAGCCAAGGCGGGCCTCGGGGTATTCTGCGCGGAACAGGAAGCGGGTGAGAATTTTGGAGGCCTAAATTTGAAATTTTTTTTGTGACGTGGCAAAGTTGGCTGAAAAGGGTTGTTGGTGACAAAATGTGCAAGCCAGGTTGCAAAACTCTAGGAAGCTTGAGAGCAGGAAGCTCAATTCGGCGATGAAAGGTCATTTTCTCTCAAGCTGTCCCTGATGATTTCGAGAGTAAGCAGAGTTCATTGCCACGTGACGGTGGGGTGTCTTCAGCAGCTTGTAGAGGTGAATGCTTGGGAGTAGTTGGAGAATTTAACAAAGTGCACATTTTTTCAAGAGACGTGAAAACAACAAAGCAAATTAGGCATAAAGTATATAGACAACCAATTTCAATAAATTGTTCCTTTGGTTGTAACAGCCGGAAGTCTAAACCAAATCTCAGTCACTCACGCAGGTCAAACCAAGACCCCTGTGCACTGTTTACGAACTAATTATACTTTCCTGAGAAGTTTCGTTACAGCAAATGGTCCCGAGTTGCGTCCTATACAAACGTGTCGCTGTGAAACTGGGCTACGGCGGTCATTGGCGCTGAGTTGGATCAGCTGTTGCATTGAAGCTACGTGCTGGCAGATGCAGTAGTGTCACTGTGTCGCCGGCATCGCTGCGCTAGCTGGTTGTGGGTGGCGTTGGCACCACGCATCCTCAAGTAGTTTCTCACTGGCGTGCCACCGGAGGTACCCAGAAAGGGGCCGAACGGGGTTTTTGGTGCTTCTACGCAGCGTGGGCACTGGTCACAGGTGCCTGATCGACGCCTTTTGGGCCACCAATACGCAGGTTGGTGGTGCGGCTAGGACGCGGCAGCGGATGGATTGTCAGTGCGCACCGGCCAAGGCATGCTACGTATACTCGGTGGCCTTGCCGCATCCCCCCGTTTTGTTCTTAGATGCCTACGTGCTCCTTCCGCATTCTGGTTCCTTGCTTCTCCTGTTCTGCATACGCTTTTCGCTTATATGCTGTAGGGGCTCCATCGCAGGCAAGTCTGAATTTATCTCTGCTTTTTCTTTTTCTTAATTGTTACAGTGCCACTTGGTTTCTTTGCAGCGTTCTCGGAATGGTTCCCCAGGTCGCTACCATATTTGTTCACGCCGCCGTACAGACTCCGTCGCGGTGACCGTGGATTTGTTCATTCTTTTCACGCAGTTGAAATTTATGTTCCTGTACTCTCTTCGGGTTTTTTGGTGCATTCCGGTTCGGGCGATAGCACTTGGCACATCACAAAACACCTACTACAAGTGTTGTGCCTGAAAAAAAAAGTTTTGACCTTGGCCGCCCATGTACTTGTATCACGCACACGGCTCACGTACCCTGTCAAACTTTTCACCCCAAACTTCACTTGATCTTGACTTTTTAACACTTGGTTTTTATTTCACTCCTGTCCACAGGCTATACACACATCGATCAAAGAATGTTGGCTGCTTTTATAATCGATCATCACATTCTCTAACAGCATTCTACTCAAAGAATGAGCTCTAAGACATCAATAAAATCAATGCTTTCATACATCTAAAAATTAAATACTGTCATATTCAATCCACACTCCGTAAAATCGTTTACATGTACACGTCATTTTGAACATTTGAACATTTTCTAAAGACCTCTGTCTAGTTTTGTTACACTTAGTGAAGAGACATATACAGCAAGAAAGTAGTTTATTGCAAGCGTTCCCCCCGCTTCGGAGTCAAATCGCCTCCTTCGTCAGGGGTGACTGTGAGAGAGTAGATGCAGCAGTTATATAGGGTGTCCTCTTTTCCTTTCTTTTTTGTCTCACACATTGCACATGCGTGCTTGATGCCGTGTGCGTAGATGGTGGGAAGGGCTCTTAGGAATCTATTCGGGAGTTCCCGGCTGCCTTGTATGTACCAGGACTCGAGTAGTATTCTTTCCAGGTATACTGCCAGTCGCCTGCACGCAGTCTAATTCATCTTGTTGACATCTTTTTTACAGTGTTCGGCCAATGCAATGCGCTGAATGTCCGACTTGCGGACGTCATTTTGGTATTGTCCCAGGTGTACGGGTAAGTACCCTGTCTCGCCAACCTACCCCATTGTTCATTGTGCACAAGCAGTTTTGCAGATTACCCCCTTTGGCTTTTTCTGTTGGCGTACGTTCTTTCGGTCGGGGCATCCGCCGTCCATGACACCATGACACTGGTTTGTGGCAGCCGACAATGCCTTCCTTTCGTAGAATATGGTGTGACGTTTCGCTCATTGATTTAACATAGGGGAGGGAAATACGGGTGTATCGTTTGGCGGAGATGGTGCTTGCTCGGAGGGGGGGGGGGGGGGGGGGGCTGCAGGCAGACGGTGGAGTAAAGAGTGGGGTTGTCGACTGGTGGCGTCAATAGAGCGGAATTTTTATGGTTGCAGCCTGATCGAGAAAGCTGCATTTGACGTGACGTACTAAGTTACTGTGGAATCCATTTTTCTCCAGGTCTGCGACTACAGCTTTTTCTTCTTCCCTCCGGTTGTCTTATTTCGAGCGTACGGTTCCAGATATGACTTTGAGAGGTAAGACTATACAAGATTTGTGGAACTTTGGGCTGTTGGAATGGAATTTTAGCTATTGGCTGGTAAAGGTGGGCTTGCTGTGCACTGCGAAATTCAGTCGATCTGACTGTCTTTTTATCAAAACGTCGTGAAATGATCAAGGGCTGTGCGTTATTTTTCTGTAGTGAACTGTATAGCTGGTTTGATTGAATTTAGCTAGGAGAGAAAGAAGGGTGCTGTTAATTTTTATGATAGAAACACAGTCGTCTAGGCACCGAAGAAACACCTTGGGCCTTTCGGGGAACTTTTAAAGAGCGGTCGCTTCAATTTTTTGCATTACCAGATTCGCTGTTGTTCCGCTGTTTCTTGTGCTGCGCATGGAGGGAACATTCATGTTTTTAAGACTAATAATGTCAATAACAGTAAATTCAAGCAGAAGCACAAGGCATAATAATGATTTCGCATCAGATTATTCAATACCTATTGTAAAGTGTAATCTGTACATGGACTTTCTTATGTGTCGTACGTGCTTTTGCATCTAGGAAGCAATTTAAAAACGTAATTATACATGCTGTTAAGATCTTTACATCCGCCTATATCTTAAAACTAGAAACAACTGTATGCTGGACTCGAGGTCACTCTAGAATCACTCGAAAAAGAGGTTGCGGATAAAATGTCTGCCGGTGCGGCACTGCAAGACGCAGTTGACATAACAACAGCTCCTTACACTGACTCAAGCCACACATCACATTACACCTTCTTAAAACATGGCAAACCGACTGGAGTGAACCGACAACAAACTACACGTAATAAAACCACACTCGGGACCACACCACCGACACAGGACACAGATACAGTGAAGTGGTCTTAGCTCTGCTACGGATAGGGCACACACATGTCACGCACTCGTATCTGCACACGGCATCTTTGTCAAGTCAATTCATCATGCGGACTGGACACACAGAAAAAATGGTTTAATTGATGGCGACGGTATTAGAGCACAAGACAAAAACGGTAAAGAGTCATGGAAGCGGTCTGGCGGTTTGTGTGGCGTTTAAATCTTCAAGTGTGACGTAGCCTCACGTTCCAGTCGATGCGTCTCGTCACGTCTCATAGAGGCTTGCAGGACGTGGGCCCAGCCGATGCTACAAATAGCCAAGGGAGCGTAGCCCTAGTTGCATTGTGCAGCTGGCGTCGCAGCGTAGACCGGACGTCTTCGCCTGTAGCTTAGTTGGTAACCTGGAGCCGCGACGGTGCGCTGCCGCGGGGTCTCCCTCCAGGATCGCAGCCTGGAGCTAATTTCGGTAGGCCTGAGGCATAGTCAGGCCCCGATTACGCTGGGGTCGGTTCCAGGAGCATCGCCTGGTCTTCTTCTTTGTCCCCACGCTCGCCTCGTTCCTCTTCTTCTTCTGGTATTGATGTTCATTTCCTTTTTTGCCCACTTGTTACCTTCTTCATTGCCACATACTCCTTGGGAGTTTTCGGCGCATACACCTTCGGGGTTTGGGCACATACCCATTCGGGGGGTTACTTATGACAATATACCTCCCCCTTTTAAGCGTTTTTTCTCTAAAAACGGCTCACTTTCCCAACAAATCATGCCCGCTTTGTTGAATTGAAGGGTCTCTTGGTTCGAATGCAGTCTCTTTTAAAACTCCCTGTCGCACCACAAAGTCCTAATCCAGTATAACGTACACATTTCACCAACACCTTTCACTGTTCCGTTCAAAGTTTCCAAGTGTCCACAGTTCTCAGACCTAAAAATATCCACCTGAACACAGCACTGTATAATTCACACGACATGCTAAACACCACTACTAATAAGCAGGGCTAGTCACGCCGTAATTGTTCCTGAGACGGTGACACATTCGTGCTCTGTATCGTCCCCTCTTCGCAATCTTGCTTTACTCCGACAGCCGCTCGGAGACCACCTGTCCTCTTCCCTCGTGTCCTGGGCTAACACGGCCTTTGGCAAAAATTTGTATGCAAACGTTTCAGGACTTGACATATCTTCTTGCGTCACTTTGCATGCCTGGCCAAAAGAAATCTTCAGAAATTCTCCTGATGGTTTCACACATCCCTCGATGGCCCGCCACGATGTTTTTGTGCGCTAATGTCAAGAGCCCCTGCCGTATATCTTGCGGTGCGACAAGTTGCATCACTACTCGTCCTGAGCGGAATAGGCCCCCTACTTGCTGATAACAGCCCTGCAATGTCCGATCTTGCATCTGGTGCTTGGCTAACTCAGGAGAGTTTAGCGCAAGGGGTTGATTGAGTGAAGCTTTCGGAGTGGTCTGCTCCTTCCCCACCTTGACGGTTGCGTCAACACCTGCTGATATTTAAAGTTGGGCATACTTTATATGCGGATAATCACCATTTGTCTTGTGAAGCTTCTTGGATCCAATGTGGCTACTCCCTTTCTGCTCGATGATTGCCCGATTTCTGCCTTGCAAATTCATTGGGGGTCGGGAGTGTCTACATCTCGAACACCTAGAAGATTCCCCAATATCAGGTCATATAAATGCTTCTCTAGTCATTTTGCACTAACGCTCCCAGAATAATAAGGGCGTTGAGATCTCTATTATGGCTTTAGGTAACCACTTGATCGTAATATCAGCGGAAATAACTTATGACTTCTTTCCTGTCAGAACTTCATCACGGACGAAACTCCTTTTAATCAGTACCGTGGTAGCACCACTATCCCTCAGTACCATGATCTTCTTGCATTGGACTACTCCCTCACTGATTGGCATTCTGTCCCTATTGTTCATCGCCGTGCATGCTCCTACTGTTCCGACTTCATCAGCTTTTGCTTCAGCATCATTCGGTCGGTGCGCTGGCTGTAAATGTGGAGAAACTATGCTCGCAACTATGTCTTGAGTCTTAAAGCGACAGGCCTCAGTCCTGTGCCCCTCCTATCGCAGACTTGGCAAATCGGGTCAGATTTGGTGCCTTCAAAGTTAATGCGACAATCCGCGGCTAAAAAACCGATGCCATCACTGAGGAAGCATCTCCTACGTCCCTGTTTGGTGATGCGGAGCTTTAATTCTGGCGCGTTTCTTCCACTTGCTGGCTGTTCTTGTTCATCAGTCACCTTACCAAAGTTTTTTAAGCCCTGCGCCTCGAGAAAGCCATCAGTGGAGTCAGCCAGGTCGTCAATAGCTTGTAATCTCTTCTCCTTTAAAAATACGACTGAATTGCGAATACAGCAATTCGAGAATTGTTCGGAGACAATGCGATTTCTGATAGACTCATATGTCTTCTCGATGCCGGAGAGCTCCATCCACCGATCGAAGTATTTGCTGATTCTCACTGCGAACTGTCGACTGGTTTCAGCGTCTTCTGGTTGACAGCACCTAAACGTCTCTGAAACCTTCAGCAGTAAAGCGAAACCTCTCCAGTAGCGCAATCTTCACCTTGTCGTAGTCGTGTTAGTTGGACGCTGGCATTCGGCCGAAAACACCTAATGCTTCGCCTCCCAAACACAAGCTCAAAGCCGTAGCCCATTTGGACTTTTCCCAGCCCTGGCCAGTGGCTATCCTCTCAAAACGTTGTAAGTAGGCGTCCAAGGCGTCTCTTTTTTCATCAAATGGTGCCATTAATTTCTTGGGGCAGATCTTTTGGGCTTGTGGTATTACCGAACCAAATCTCCCGCTTGAATTTACGTTTGTACCCTGCGAAGAGAATTGAGCAAGGCTTACTTTCAGTTCCAATATCCTCTGCTCCCCCTCTGTCTTTTTCTGTTCGCGGTCGGCTTTCTTCTGCTCCTCCTGGGCTACTCTTTCTTACATCGCCAACGCCTCCTCATTCGTCAACCCTAGTGCCTCGGAAAGAGATAACAGTTTTTCTGGTTCCATAATCTACCTGGCTGAATTGACAGTAACAATGAAAATTGGTGGATCCCGGCAGGCTCGCCAAAATTGTCACGTCAATTAACCAAGTGGACATGATACACATAAAAACCGTTTAATTGACTCGGACTATTTTTCGGAGCACACGACAAGTACGTAAACAGTCACAGTGTTCTACCAATTCGAACTCGCTTAAAAGTTGTGAAGGATGGTGTCGCCTCACGTTGCAGCAGATGTCTTCCTGCTAGGCGTAGAATTCAAAGTGATCGTCGCGTCTCGAAGAGTCTTGCAGGACGTGGGCCCAGGCGATGCTGCCAACAGCCAAGAGAGCATAGCCCTAGTTGCGTTGTGAAGCTGGCGTCGCAGCGTAGCCCGGACGTTTCCGCATCTAGCTTATTTGGTAGCCTGGAGCCGCCGACGGTGCGCTGCCATGGGGTCTCCGTCCAGGATCGCAGCCGGGAACTCCTGTCGGTAGGCCTGAGGCGTCGTCAGGCCCCGATCACGCCGGGGTCGGTTTCAGGAGCGTCGCCTGGTCTTCTTCCTTGTCCCCACGCTCGCCTCGTTACTCTTCTTCTTCTGGTCTTGATGTTCATTTCCTTTTTTGCCCACTTGTTACCTTCTTGATTGCCACACACTCCTTGGGAGTTTTCGGCGCATACACCTTCGAAGGTTTCGGCACATACCCGTTCGGGGGGTTACTTATGACAGTCTTCAATACTTCCGTGTTGCAGCTGCGGAGAGGCCCTATCCAGTTCACATGCTTATTCATTGCAAGGCCCTCGACACAACATGACACCATGAGCTTCCCCAACTCTACAGACAACACATTTCACTCCACCCATCTTTGTTTTTGGGGGACGATGCTATGGTTTCTGGTAAAGGTGTTTTTATGTATTTTTCATCTGCTAAGTTTTTATACCTCATTTACTATCATGCATAATTAACCATGGTCCTATGCACCAGCCACCATCATTGTCTTCAACTTTTCCATCGTTCTTACAGAGCGAATTTATTGCCCTGATATGTAATCACTGATTTAGCGCTGTTTGCCCCAGTTGGCTTCGCGCCATAAAAATCCAACTACCACCATAATTTTCATATCCGCTGTGTTTACGGAAACCACAGCTTCAATCGCGGTTCTGCTCTCTTGCTTGAACTATTTCTGCTTATAGCAGAAATATGTGCTCGGCAGGCATAACTGCAGAGGTTTTGCTATTTTGCCGACGCTGAGGCAGGTCCCGGAGCTCAGGCTTTCGTCGTTTTTGGGTTTCGGAAGACCAGGGAAACAGGAGCGCTTCTGAAAAGTGATATGACGTCAAAAGAGACGATTCTGTAACATGGGTCGATCGGTACTTCGGCAACAAGTTCGATGAAGTGGCCGGCATTGCTGACATGGGTGGACGCTTTGCCGATTATAGGGGAAAGAACACGATAAAGTAAATTGGACAGCGCTCGAAATGGTGAAGTTGTGACATCCACAATAGCTCGGAAGGGCACTTCGTGCTTGTGAAATATGCGTAGCCCATAAAAACCAGGCGCAGAGCCATTCATGCAGCCGAATCGTAGGTACAGGCTTTGGAAATCGGGGTGCGTATTGAAAATTCGGCCAAGAGTGTTCACCTTTATATTAATTTGTGGAGTTCGGTCCAATTTAAGTTTTTCGCATGTAGAGCATTAAATGAGATCTAGAACTTTGCTTTCGTAGGCTTGCGGGTCGTGCGCGAAGGTACAATTTGCTTTGTCGGCATGGAGGATATCTACGTTATCATCATCTTGTAGGCTACAGAGAGTTGTTTTCTTATATGGCTTCAAATTCTCTTGCTGCTACCAGGGCATGTTCGACAGAACGCCAATCGCCTTCAGTCTGACTTCTGCTCGGACGACGGCTTCAGTACACATAATCCCACTTTCAATGGATGTCCCGATTTTTGTCAGAGGCTACCAGGTAACTGTTATGTGAAACCTGTGACCTTTCGTTAGAACACCTGTCTAGAAGCAGAGAGTTGTCTCGATAAATAACAACAAAGATGGCAAGACAACGAGTGTAGCATCTTTCTTATTTAGGGACTAATTCTTGCTTTCTTGGGATGCCTGATACTTCTCAGATAGAGACGAAGCGACACATTTTTCAACGAATCCACTGAATCAAGCTTGACTGGTCGGCTGGAGAGTGACTGGAGCATCGCCGATTCCGTTGCCTTCGCCGGAAGACAAGGTGAAAATTTTTTACTCTTCAGGGTCATTCGGCACTAGTTGATTCAAGCACCGCTCAGCTTGCGCTACGATCCTTATGCAGGAGTGTGCACCAGGTGCCTCAGCTGGAGGCTGCGAGGCATGACGTCCCAGTTTCGTCAGGTCTTTGTAAAGGCGAGGTGGTTCTTGAAGGATGAGATGCTTCGGGTAACGCTTAAATAACGTTTCGCCAGCGCTGCTCCTTCTTGGTCGAAGTCGAGACGTAAAGACTGCAAAGAGAACATCTTCAAAAGAACTTTCTTGCTGGGTCGAAGTTCAGGAAGGAGCAAATATACCAACGAAGGGCGTTTAGTTTAAGCCGTCATACTCGGAGCCTACTCGGCTCCTGTATCAAGGGTAGCTGTGTAAGACAAAAAGCAGCAGTTATATAGGTTGTCTATTGTTCCTTTTATTTCTTTTCACTAGCATCTTTCCCTTACGCGTCGGATGTTGCGGATTCTTCTGAAAAAACTCCCACTTCGTCTTCACCTGGGCAACTTAAGCAACCTGAGAAACATCCTTAAAAAGGAAGCTTTCGGCACTACGAAAAAAAGAAGCCACACCCGCTGACCGTGCCAGCTTTCCCATTAATGTATCACCAAGACAACTCTTTCATTTCGAGACAGGCTATTTACCCAAAAGCCCTGGCTTCAATGTAGAAACTACCCGGGCCATGTGTTAAAAAAAGTACCGCTTGGGAGGACTGTATAGAGAACAGAAATGGCGACCAATTGTAGTCCTGTTTAGCAGCTATAAAGGTAAAGAACGATACTATTCCAACGATTTATACTAATGAATGCTACTTATCGCTGACAAAAGATTTTTCACCCGTCACAAGACAATCTAGAAAACAACTACGGTAATACCGCAGAGCTGCCAGATCCCTCTAGATTTAAAAATTCGTTACAACGGGCTAACTGTAAATTGTGTGACATACTGTTACAACCGGCAAAGTCACAGCCTCCGGAAAATTTTCGCTAATGATTCGAGTTTTGCTCAGAATGCCGCCGGTACCAATTACCTAGGATCAACCTCGACTATTCGTGTGAACAGTTGCTTTCCGATAATCACGAACGCGTCTTTCGGTGCGCAAAATACTGTTAGCAATCAGCGTCGGCTAACCACGCAGGCGCTGGAAAATTATCATCGGTTCAAGTTGTATGTGTCAATGTGAGAAGCATTATAAACACACGTGAAAAATCAGCTCTATTGTCAGCTGATGCAACGCGGACATAACTGCTTTATCCGAAGCATGGATGTGGGGCAAAGTGCACGGCGTCAAAATATAACACGGCAGCAAAGGTTACGAGTTTTATCGCGGCGACAGGGAAGGACGACACGGTGGCGGTACACGTATTGCTATAGCGCATGCTCTCCCATCTGTTTTAAATAAATGTTCAAACAAATTTGGAAAAGTATGGGCCTATGCTACGTTTACTAGCACAAATAGTAAACATTTCTGCCAGTTACCATTTTCCGATCGAGTAAGAAGGCATCGTTGACAAACTACACGATACTAATATTCTCTTAATACTAATCTTATTTTTCTCTTAATCTTAATAAACGTTTCTTACAATTTCTAAACCTTTTTCTGCGAGATCTGGGAATTTTATCTTTCTTCGTGTTCTCAACTAACTCAAGTGGTCACAGAACCGATACATGCTCCCGACATTCTTCTAGTAAATATCACTCAATTTTCGCAACTCAGAAAGATATTTTGTAAAACATAACCTACCTAACTGGCCTCAGTGATCACTGCCTATTCCACATTGCTTTTATGGTGTCTGCCACGCGTGTTGTAAACCCAAAGAAAGTAATTGTTGACTTCAATAGGGGAACTTTTGCTGCTATCTATGCCTAGCTGGGTATTTATCTCGACACATATCTAGCAGAATCCCACCAGCTGAGCGTGCAAGAGAAGTGGAGTTTAGTTTGTGCAAAAGTGAATGAACTGATTTCTGCACACGTAGCAGAGACGAATAAATGTCATTTCAGTGCAGCGTGGTATGCTTAAGCCCGTTCCAGAATTAACAACAGAATGAAACTTCTATCTCCTACTGCAAAGCGGCGCAACACAAATTATCGATGTGAAATGTATCGTTAGGTAGAAGCAGAACATTGCTCGGGAATCCCGGACGCTAGGGAACATTATCTTTGTACGAAATTGCTATGTAGGTTAGCCACTAGTCAGACGAAAGCCTGGAATAGTATAAATGAAGAAGACCAGAAAAGTGTTATCACACTTGCTAGCTCTTCTGGCGAAGATATAGCGCGTTCCGATTGTCCTTCTGTGTGTAAGGAGGTTTTTTTTTCGCGGGTGGTCAATTGACCTCTATTGCAACCCCTTACCCTGGTTACCAGCAATGCTGCTTCCCCACAATGCTTCCAGTCATTTGGGATACATCAGAAATCATAAAATTTTTGATTGCTTGAAATTATATCAAGCAGGTACCAAGACCTACTCACAAATATTATTGGCTAAATTTTTTGAGCAGTCTTTAAA
Source organism: Haemaphysalis longicornis (assembly GCA_013339765.2). NCBI lineage: Eukaryota > Metazoa > Arthropoda > Arachnida > Ixodida > Ixodidae > Haemaphysalis > Haemaphysalis longicornis. The sequence continues at coordinate 148,114,139 of CM023455.1, forward strand.
TGACGGGATTATGCCATCGGAATGGCACAACCGAATAGGTTTTTCCCCTTCATAAATCTGACAGCAAACTAAGTCCTTCTAACTACTGCTAGATATCTCTCACAAGCAAACTTGTTGGGTTAAGGGAGCATTATCTGTCCAGCAACATCTCTGCATATCTAGAATTCAATTCCTTTTTTACGGCATCCCTTCAAGGCTGCCGTCGCTGATATTCCTGTAAAACCTAGCTGCTGATATTCACTCATTCATTACAGGGACAAATCTTTGCGGGATTGCTGGAATTTTTAAACTTTTGAAAAGGTTTAATAATGTGAACAACACACTATCAATGCTCAAACTGTCCTCCATCAAGTTGATTTCCAAGGTACTGACAAAGATTAAGTGTTTGCTAACCATGCACTTCCAATATGTTGCTGTATATTTTCGTATATCCCTCTTAGCAGCCGTCATTTTAGGTGTCCAGAAGGAGACCGTTCTCAGGCCTTGGTTATTCGTTATCTTTATCAATGATTTACATTTCTGCGGACGTAAAAGATTCAGTGGTGGTCATAACTAGTCGAGAGCCAGCCTCTACAGCGCTCCTCATCGCCGGTGTTTTGTCAGTGCGTTAAACCCCCCAATAATCATCATCAATGAATTTCCGGCTTCTATTTCCCCCACTATTCATTCAAACGCAGATAACGGCGTTTGGAACCCGGAGGCTACCGATTGGCAAGACCAATTATTTGAGTCTAATGTCCACGTTATTTCATACCGGTACTACCAATTGGCCAGGCGAACAATTACTTCAGTCCGATCACGACGTCATTTCAAAGTGGTGTGTAAAATGGTGAATGGTGATAAATTATTCAAAATCGAAGTCAATCGGCGTTACTAGTAAAAACCAGGTCAATGCAAGTCAATCTGCGTAGCTCTAGCATGGAAATGGTTATCAGCTACAAATACCCATGTGTAATTATAACCAAACCATTATCCTGGAAACAGCAAATCGATACAAAAACAAAAGAGGCCAATGAGATACTGCAATTTTTGTTTTGTCTTTTTTGCAAGGCCCTACTGTCATAAAACTGCTGCTACATAAAATGCTTGTCAGCCCCACACTCAGGTATGCTGCTCTAATATGGAACCCTTATTATGACACTCTTGAATTAAACATTGAGCTCGTGCAAAATAACGCTGCCCGCTTAATACTTCACAATTATAACCGTAGCGCCTGTGCTACGTCAATGAAAGCTCTGTGCATTCCCATCTCATTCCGATGTAGTAAATTGTTTCATCTATACCTTTTTCATTAAGTGTACTATCACCCTTGCAACTGATTTCATTGCACAGTAATCTTTTTTGCGCGTGGGCCATCTAAGTAAAGTTCGAAATACATTTTGTCGAACGAATGCATTTTATTATTAATTCATAACTAATATTTATACAGAATGAAGTCACCTTTTTTATAAGAGATCGTGTCTATTTCCAATAATTCTCTTTCTCGCCATACCTTGTTTGCATATGTGCAATGCGGTAATCCTCCATGAGTTTTTTGAAATGCGGTTACCACGTTTGATTACACCTGTGATTTGTTGTTTCATGGCGAATTCCTACATATTTATTGTGTGTTTCTTAGTTTATAGATATCTGCATTGAGTTCGTTGTTACAATTTTATTGGTTCTCTTTATTTCGCCCTTCTCAGCCAAAAAATGCTAATTTATTGTGCCGCGACTTTTTACCAACTATTTATTATTTTCCCCACTCGGCTCTACAATGCCTTGGCGGTTGAAGGTAAGGGAAATATTTGAGTAAATAAATTTCTCTTTTGAGTTACGCTCTGTGGATTTCCAACACCCTTGCATTTACACCATAATACAACATTTATGCTTTGCTGTTATACAAAACCAATTTGTCATCTTTATGCGCGCTTTCGCTGCCCAACTCAGCACCGAATTGGCGATCGCTTTTATTGACCTGTGACTTCATCTTCACCTCAACTAATCCTCCATTCATCACCTTTCGCTGCACAATATACTGGGTCACCACAACCTACAATGTTGAGATTGCTTGTGTGTCGCTTCTACAGAGTCTGGCTGAATGGTTTTACTATAAACCAAGGCTTTACTATTTCATTTGCCACTCTACCCTTGAGCGCTGGTATTTTCCCACTACGAGCTCGAAATCCGCTTAGTGCATCGCATCTATGTCGTGGGCTACCCTACTTGCCGCACTCACTCTGGGCCTTCCTATTACCCGGCCTCAGCTTGACCCGTCTGCTCGTTAGTACCACTCTCTATCTGAACTGAGCAACACTCTGAGACCGAGAGAATAGTTTGCTATCCTTCACGTGTTTTGCGCCCGGACTACAGCTCAACAATTTTGCATTTTGGCGCACCCATTCGTTTTGGTTTTGACACATACTGCGCTTGATTCTCAGATCTCCCAAGTCCTTTTTACCTGCGATCATTACCCCTTGCATTGCAATACTGTAAGCCTGCTGTAGCTTCTCCACAGCAAAGTTGTCCATCTGAGGGGGTGGTCCTATTTGCTCTCAAATCCCGGTACCCGGTGCCACCGCAGTGATTGCGTGTATAGTCTCAGACGCTCTGCTCCTCGCTGTAATATTTAATCACGATGAACTATCCTGTTGGGGATAAGGCTATTCTCACTACACATCAGCATTTCTACCGGAGTAGGATGAGCCTTCTTCTCTGATGCTATCCTAGCGGGAGGATGGTAGAGCAGACACCTATCATGAACGCTCTTTCAGAGCAACTGCACAAACACGAACCGTGATAATTACTGGGGGCATCACACCATTCTCGCCGGGCTTATTCACCGACCGGTCATGTCAATCCGTCTAGCCTACCGCCCGACCACATAAAGGCCGTTCACCCCATGACTATTCGAACACTTCTTTCATTTTAGCGGTCTTTTGCGAGAATGCATTTTTTTATTTCATTGACATCTTAGCGGTGTGGCAACCGTATTTTTTAGACCGCACGTGCTTCGAGCCGTAAGCGATCTCCGTGCTTTCTGTTGCGCGTGCCTCATAGAGGTCTCCCCCCCTCCCGAAGCCTTTTGTCATACGTGTGACATGTTAACCGTTCATTTTGTGCCATTTTTTCCTCGAGGTGCCGCGTTCATTCTGCTTGTTCTCGTTACAACTCCGCCAGTTTCATTACACCTTCTCTATTCGGCTCAACCTTTCCTTCGTTCCACCGGAAATGCTCTTTCCTCCGCCTCAAAACCTGTCTTTTCTTTGCGAGATTCTTCGTCAACAATTAAAAACTGCTCCCTGTTCTGACCTCACGTTTGAACCAACGTTAACGACTTCCCTCAATTCATTCTCACAGCTGGCAAGACACGTCTCTGAGCCTCATAGAAATACCCGGGGAGAGGATAAACCTACCCTGATGGAGTCCTGCTTCTGCTACATGCCCTGCTCCCGTTCATTTATTCCTAATTTCTACAAATATGTCCTTAACACACGTTTTATCCCTGACCTACTCCGCTCTCTTTTTGTCCGTTAAGGTTACACCTACCATCTTCCATACCATTGCTTGCTGAGTGGTCCTAAAATTAACTGGAACCCTTTTAGAGAGCCTCCAAGTTTCTGCCCCGTAGGTGAGTCGCTGTAAGGTGCAGCTGTCATACATTTTCTTCTTTAGGGAAAATGGTAGGCTGCCTTTCATTACCTGAGAATGGATACCGAATGCACTCCACCAAATTGTACTCCTTATCCCTGCGTCGCGGTTGGCACCTGTAGTGACAAGTTCTCCTAAGTTATATTGGCCTAAAAATATAAACATGCTTCACCTTTCCAGCTTATTTTCCTGAGAGTTTTCTTGTGTCGAGAGCTTTAAAAGGCGCAAATAGTGCGGCATAGCCACATTTATCACAAATGTTCATGTTTGCATTATGTTTTGAGCTATATTACGTTACGTACACATGTAAGCGCTGTCGCAATGAAACTGACTTCCAAAATAAAATCATACCTTCAAACATACATTGTAAATGAAAAAAAAGAAATAATTAGGTGTTCTCAATACTATGCAAAAAAAATCCTTTGCAGTACTGAGAAAAACGATGGCTTACAGGGGTGCAAATATAATACAAATTTCTCAAACTTCAGACAACCTTCACACTGTGTCTCGTTAAACACGCATTTAGGTTATTGGTTGCGGTATTTTTATTTGGCATTTTTTTCATGCCCACTTGCTGTCCGAAAGAGGTAGACATCAACAAGCCGCCATCGCTTCAATGCATGATTTGTAACAAGAATAGGACGGATAACCGCAAATGCCTTATTATCGTCCTAATTGCTAGATGTTTTTCTTATCACCTGCAAAACAGTGATTAAAATGCCCTGAACTCATTGTGGTTATTCTTGCCTGATGCCAAAAAAAATATTCCCTCAGCCTTTTGCACTGTGCTGAAGGCAATATAGGCTATACACACGCAAGTTGAAGGGGTATTGCTGCATTCCTCCTAGGTAGACGTGCTCCACCACAAAAGCAAGATGCCACCTGCAATATACGGGCTGTAACCCTTTTGAGTGAAACTACCCTATAGAAGAAAATATATCTTGCCCTTGTTCTATTAGTTTAAACACTAGGACTGTAATGTATGGGCGCCATTTCACGGTTGTGATGAATCAATGCACTCTTTGGCTGCTGTTGACATATCAACTCTGTGGGGCGCTTTAATGGAGCCCCTTTCGTGTAATTTTTAATGTACATTTAGGAGCCATCAGACCGCAAATGACTTACAAAAAAACTAGTTCTTTCAACGAACGATTTTGAATCAAGAAAACAATGGTTGGGTGATCTGAAACAGGAGACCCAATTCTCGAGCAATTCTGAGGAACAAAAACGAAGGTGTTGCAATAAAATTTATTGCAACTTTCGCAAGCTCTACACGACCTCAACCGGTGTGTTTCTTCAAACACAAATTCAGTTCATTGTTTGGAATATCCCTTACTTCGACTTCTTCATTAGACACCCGCCATATAGTAAGCAAAGGTAAAATTTTTATTTACCAGAAAGAAAGGGGCGAATCACCGGTAATGCCTTAGTTATATCGCTGTTCCTAGGTGTTGGAATTGTTGTCTGCATAAACGAAAACTGAATCGGCCTTAACTTATTGCGCTAACGTCTTCGTAATGGCGCAGAAACACGGCAAGCGACTCGTTAACGCCGGAAGGGTGGGTGAAGACCATCATACATCTGAGTCGTGAGATTGGTACAGAAACGTAAACATATGACTGCTGACAGGTCACAATTAGCGAAATGTAAATATCCAAAAAGTCAACCTAATTCTGTTTCAGTGAAGACTGGTGCTGAGATATTTTTGAAGGACTTATGGCTCACTTAGACACAGGGATTCGAACCGACCGATGGTGCCTAACGCGAAACGACGTCTGTGCACCTCTGATCCAACGAAAAAGACATTGGGAGTCTTTCGAATTTTCTGGATCTGTAAAACTGAAAAAAAGAAAAAATTACTAAGCTTCAGTGCTCAAGAAAAACTGAAAAATTCGGAGTTGAAGTGGTGGCAAACAAAATAAAAGTTAAGATGTGACTCAAATTAAAGATTTGCTTGCAGTGTACTAGCACCGAAGGTATCGTGCATAAATATAATATCCAGACAAGTTTTTTTAATGTGTTTATGATTCACACTATGTACAGCATCAATAATGACAATTAAACATCACCAAAAAACGACCATAAGAAAAACCTCTGCTTAACGGCCTATTGCAGCAAGAAGCAGTCTGTTAATAAGTTGTTTACACTTTGTGTGTTGTCTCGGTCAACAGAACACTAGTTGACTAGCTTTAGTATGCTTTAGGAAAAAACATCCGCTACCTACAGAAAAATCTCCCACTCAAGACTATTCCGCTCACTAAAGCTCGAGACATGCAGGTCGGAAAGGCGCACACAGATTGTGTATGGTTTGGCACCCCAGGGTGGTTCAAGTTTTCGTGAACAGGCTTATAGAAAAACCAGGAATATAAGGAACAAACGGTACACGATGAAATTTCTAACATGCAAAGCACATGGCTGGAAAAAATATCGGCTGCCACAAAGACGCACCGAAGGGACAACAACGAGGACGCGAGCATTCATATGAATGCTCTCGAAGCATAGAAAAAGTGGCATATATGAAAGTTTTCATTTCAACTCGCAATTTTTTATACTACCCACAATGCGCGAAAAAAATGGAGCATCTTTCATTAATGGTGGAAGTTTGGAGAGAAAGCAGAGCATTCGGTAAACCTATCTTTTCTCCACATTTTCTGCCGATACCTGGCGAGAGGGAGTGGACAGAATCCTGATTCCAAACCCGTTATCGACGGCAATGTGAAGCAATGATCCCAAACTATGTACAACGTTTTATGCACCCCTAATCGTCGGCATGTCTTTATTCTTTATGGTCGGACAGAAAATCCCAGGGATATCTTATTTTAGCGCGGCCTCGCTTAGCTAGACCTCTACTTCTTGGTCAGTAAGGGCGGGGGCTCTTTTTCAAGTGCGGTTTGTGAAGGGGTGTCCTGACAGATTGTATCACACCGCATTGGGCGCGGCGAACTTGTGGTGGTCCTGTCACTACAGGAAGTTCATGACGAAGGCAGGAGGCCCAAGATCGATCCTGGACGACACGAAGCGCTCCTCACTAGGCGTTCGCTCGCGTGTTTTCGATAATATTTGCTAGAGCCACACCGCCGTGGTCCTTCCGGGATCATCTCGGTGGAGTAATTCGTTTCTGTGTATTTTTTGGCAACGCCAACGGACCAAATTCTAGAATAAACAAGTCGGCTTTTGAAAAATGCACGCGTTGCACCTTCACTAAACAAGCCTACATTGCAACTCACGATGTACACATTCTGAGATTGACTACTTCAGCGATGTTCTTTGCACTAGCAGAATATGTGCTATGACGATGCGCCGATATCAATGTTCTAACGTTCGCACGACCTTCTCGGAGTTAACACTATAGCTAGGGTACTTATTGTGAAAACGAGCATTTGTTCCAGTGATATACAGTGTTGGAAATCTTAATTATCGTGAGAACGGTGCTTCAATTGAAGCTATCAGTGTATGCTTTCGCATTATTGCTTCGAGTGTTTATTGCCACCTCCCAAAAACCGCAATACCACCTATCTATACTTCAATAGTTGCTTCAGTGCGAGCGCCACATAGACTGCCAAAGAAAATGTAACAAACACGTTCTATGCCTATAGGTGAATATGCTCTGCCTCGAAATGTGTGTTAGTTCAGCAAAATAATTTGACGAATTCTATTCCACGAAGTAAGCAGCGTGGAATACGTGAAAGGGAGAAAAAATATGGCTGGATGATCGAAGTTTTAAGCAAAATGTGGTTGATTCTTCGTTATAGGAATCCGTACAACACGAAAGTTAAATATTACTTTACAGGAGCATTTGAATGTTTATTGTGCATTGATATGAACTTGCACATTCGAAATTATACTTCGTCGGTATGGCACCATTAGACGCATCAACATTAAACGCTGGATTACACGCGCCCGAGCATTGCTTTAATATGATTGAAACCCCTGCCACTCATAAACCATGCGAACGAAACTGAAGGGGTTTTTAGTGAAAGTTTGGAGAAGTCACAGTAGCGAAATAGCATGATTTGCGGGCGGGCAGCCATCTTGTGGGGGTGCTTTGCGAACGACATAATGATGGAGGGTCGCTTAGGCAAAGGCGCGACCATATTTGTCCTGCTCAGCTGCGTGTACGCTAGACGCTTGCGTTGCAACGTGCTCAGGTTGTGGAGCGCTCCCGCCGCGTTTCACAAGCTGAGCGGCGTTCCATATAGGCGGCGCAGGGGTAAACAGAGCAGCGTCCGCTGCTACACCCTGCCCTATTGAGGGGCCAACTATCGGCGCTCATTAGCGTCATGACGCACTACTTCGCTTCACCTCTCATACACCGCAGCACAATATGAACGGGCAAGTTAGAGGGAAGAAAAGAAGGCGGATTCGTTTAGTTACCCGGGCATGACTTCTGGGCAGCTTCAAGGTACCCCCCAGTCCAGTTGCGGCTAGAGTAAGTATGGGCTCAAAACCTAGCGTCGTCGCGTCAATGAAACTTTTTCTAGTGAAGTCGTTTCCATCACGGATGTGAAATCAGTCAGGTTTGTGTACCCCGCCGTAAAACCTGTCCATGTTAAAGGAGCCATGAAGAGGAAACACAAGTTTTGTGCACTCAAAAGATTGCCTCGTTAGAAACACGAATCAAAACCAGAATATCAATTGTCACATAAAAACTAGAATATGCCTCTTCTATTTGGGACCCGCATTTATTATTCCTTTCCACCTCCGATGAATCCATTCAGAACCATGCTGCCCGATTTATTGTATGCAACTACTCTAGAACGTCAAGTGTATCTTCAATTAAAATGCATATAAATCTTCCTGACCTTTCAGTGAGAAGAAAAATAGCCCGGTTGTGCCTTTTTCACAAAATTTACTTTACTAACCCTGGCATCAAGTGAGACCTTTTCGCAGTTCCTTGATATGTTTCCTCCCGCATTGACCAGAAATTCAAAGTCGAAGTGCCACCCTGCCGTACAAACTTGTGCTTCAATTCATGTGTACCGAAAACTGCGATGGAATGGAACCACCTCCCCACTTCGATCGCCAGCATTACGGAAGATTCATTGTTCAATACATCAATATCAAACTGTTTTTAAAATAATTGTATGACCCACTCCTTTATGCAACGCCCTCGAGGCCCTGAGAGTAATTTAATAAATAAATAAATAAATAAATAAATAAATACTGACAACATTGTTAACGTAAACTTCGCTGAAACAAGCTACATAATATGGAAATAAGGGAATGGCCCGGCGATACACTAGCTCATTTGATATGCCCTGCGATACACTAGCACCATGATGCCATACCAGACAGCACAGCGATTGGCCGATGGCGGCAAAAGCAAACGCAAATTAGGTAGAGCATATAAGCTTGCCGAACGAGCTATTTGGGCTTAAATTTACGGCACAATATTTTAAAGCTCTAAGAATGCTGAGACAAACAGTGCAAGTTACGAAAGCACACGTAAACAGAGAAGTACCGATGCGTATGCTGCGGTTGGTACGGCGCGCACTATGCAGGGGTTAGCTGCACGGGACTGCGGGGCTTTGGGGTTGTTTCAGATGACACTGGCCGATTGACGCAAGCCACGATGTCTTACGTGACCGTATTTGTCGATCGAGCACCATGTTTCATGAAACGATTGTCTCCATGAACAAAACAAGCCAGGTACAAATACGTCGACAAACAAACCAAAGGAAGACAACGGCTTGCCGCCGTGTGGTGGCGACATCTGGGTTAATAACGGTAAACAAGGCCCTGTGATATCAATGCATACTATGCAAATGCACGATTTAGTGGGAAAATCAAAATTTTAGCTTAAATAATGTTTTCTCAGTGGAAGAAGCATTGTTTGCATTCGAACAAGCACTGGGGGCACCATAAAATACGAAATGTTTCGACTAACACAAATTAGTGTTTTGGTTTCATGGCTGCTTGAAAAACATCATGCAAACCTAGTGGTAGTATTAACAAATGTAAACTACGCTCGATGCTGCACTGTTTTGGTCTTGTAGTTAGCAGCAGTCTTCCTTAATCTGATTGTTACGCGATTTGCTTTTCGCAAATACATTACATCGTTCCTAAATAAAAAAAGGCAGTTTGATTTACCTAAGCATAACATAGTTCCCACATTTAATATTTAAACTACAAAAGATAGTAGAAAATAAAGTATAAACTTTACGCAAAAACTGGTGCCCTCTTGCGGGAGCAGCGTGCACTTCAGCCATGTTGGGTGATTCCCGGATCTCCGGAAACCGCAGTATACATGATAGCCCGGGGCAAGCGGCGCGAACGTCAGCATTTATCGTTGTCCAAGATGCTTAAATACTGCCGTGTAACTTTCTCTGCACAAAGATGATAGGAGGACGACGACGGAAATAGCGTACACATCTTTTTTTATTTCTCAACGGAAGCATGGTTCGAGCCCTGCGTGAAGTCGCTTGCGGGTGTCGACTGCCCGTGCGCAATATTATTACAGCTACATCGCATGCATAGTTACGAAACGAATATGTGCCGAAATAAAAAGGTCCCAAAGTGAGTTATTTTCTAGCCCTTTAGTTGCGCCGAGCAATCCTGCCTGCTGGTAGTTAATGTGCACTGCATCGGTCAGCCCGTACTTTATCGTGCGGTAGAGTTTTGAGTCTGCCTTTCATGCTTTGCTCGCCCGTGTTTTCTTTTTATTTTGGACTTTGGGGAGCATATATAAAAGTACTACTCATTCTTTCGTTTGCCACAGGTTAGAGGAAATAAGGAATTCAGGAGAGTTCCAACCTTCCCATAGCGCCATGAGTAGCGCAAGTGAGACCCATAGTAATCAGTGTATCGGCCATTTACCGCTCGTCGCCTGCTGTTAGACCGTAGCCTATTTTCCAAAGAACAAATTTTTTGTGCGGAATACTCTCAGCGGTAGTGTGCACCCAATTGTATTGTCCAGGGCGCCAGCAGGGGACGCTCGGCGGCCGCCACGAGGCACGCGCTCACGAGGGCTCGGAATTTCCTCGCTCTTTAGGGTTTTCGCAGTTTGTTTTCCAAAGCCTTTGCGTGTGCTGGGGACGCTCAAGGGTCCCCGGGAGGCATGCGCTCCTCAACGCTGTGCACTTTAGTGGTAATTTATGTATTTATTTGCAATTTATTGGTAATATATTGGCAATGCTTAACGCTTTACACCCCACACCCCACACGGCCATCTAGAACAGCTCCGCTCCTAAGAAATGCCAGGTATTAAAGTTATTTATTAAGTGTTTTTTTTGTTTTGCACGTTTCCGTTGCATCAAAGAGGATCCCTAGCATATAGCTATATCACGGAGTGCCCCCCTCCTCCCCCCCTTTTCAACCTGATGGTAGCCCGCATCGGCTCGAAGCGTTTCAGGAATGACCTCTTGAGAAACCCGCAGGATGCGAACCAACACGGATGTACTGTCAATGTTTGCGTTCTAAAGCCAAAAAAAGGACGAGAAACATGACAGAGTCCAAAAGCTTCCCTGCCTGTGCCTCCTTGACGGCTTTTTTGATGCCTAATGCGGATTTACGAAGTCGCTCGCAAATGTGGGAAACGGAGAAAGTTCCACATATCACTCGTCGCTCATTTTGTTGTGCTTAAATTTGAATATAAAAAAGAAAGGGCCTATCTCCCCGCGAGGGGGACTCGAGTAAACGCGTCGCCTAGGGTGTTGGTGCATTGCGTTAACGTTTAGTGTTTGGGGAGTTGGTGGTAGTGAATGCGTTGTATCCGCAGCTTCTTGACGTAGTTTGAATGAGTCAAGGATATAAGGCGCGTTTGTATACTTTCATTCTGTGTCGGTTTTGTGCCGCAGTGAGAAGAGCACCATGTACCTCGCGTTCCGCCCACAGGTAGTGAATGCGTTTTATCAGTAGCTTTTTGACGTAGTTTGAATGAGTCAAGGATATAAGGCGCGTTCGTAGCCTTCCATTGTGTGTCGGCTTTATGGCGCAGTGGGTAGAGCACCATGTACCTTGCGTTCAGCCCGCAGAGTCGTGGGATCGAAACCAGGCACCGGTAAGTATTTCTTTTTATATAGTGTAGGGGGAGGGGTGCGGACCGGTTGTTGAGAGCGAAGAGGGTAGCGTGATGCGGGAGAGGAGGAGTAGGGGAGATGGCGCACCTGAAACGGCTGTTGCGGACGCCGAGGCACGCCGACAACGCCGGTGACATCATGAGTTAAAGAAGTGCTCTGCATTTAAAAGGATCGCTAAGCCCAGAAAGCCCCTCACACACTCGTTACCAAGCAATTCCGCGACCGCCATTCCCAAACATGGCGTCGCTTGCTCGTTTTGTTTTTCTTCCTGTAGATGGCGGCACTTTCGAATAACGTCTATAGCTCCTGAACTCCACCAGCGTTTAAAGTTAAGGCGCCTTGTAAAAATGTTTTTTTGGTAATCACAAGTTTACTTATATTACTGGTTGCAGAGAACGATGAACCTTTCTTCGAATCGTCCTATTTGGTGGCTTCTGACTACTAAGATGGAATATGTACTAAGATGTAAGTACAAAAGCGCCACGCGCGGAATTGTTCGAAGGTAAGAAATATGGTTGGTATATAGCCAGAACAATATTCTGGGCACGCACATAAACGGTTCTTGATTACGTACAAGGAAGCCGCATCCCTTTCCATTTTTTGAAGGTTGTTACACACATTTTTAAAATGGTAATTTTGCCTCATTTGAACATCAGCAAATATGAGTGTGTTTAAATTTCAAGCAACCAATTATACCAACGTAAATATTTCTGTTTGTCAAAATATCCCGCGCGGAATTTTTCGTCGGAGCATCAGCGCAAACGTTGAGATTGCGAGCACACAAAACAGGAATCTTTATCAAGAAATAACTGATAAAGTTTTAAACGTACTTCCTATACAAATTCAGACCTACCGTATATATCGCCAAGAATGACGGTTTCCTTATTTTAAATCACAAATTGTGTAACTGTTTTAGAATAACTAGTTTTTACAAATTTTATTTTGATTTCCACCGCTTGGCTTTGATACAGGGTTCAGTTGGAGTGCCGGGGCGTTTTCACCAAATGTGTTACTAAAACTGTTTAAAACGCACTAACCCACATAATGCGGTGTAGAATAATTGGATTACCCTATTTTTACTGCCGTTTGGCATGACATACCACGTGCGTTTAAGCGGAAATGTACGGTAATATCGCCCTTACACGACCTTTTTGCAACATGTAATTTTCGAATACTCTTAGACTGGAGGTGTAAAATAAAAAAAAAACTTCTTAAATTTTAGTTTCGGGATGGAAAAGTATATGGTGTTTCACACCTGAATAAAAATGTGTGTTAACCGGAGTATTGACATATATCATTTAGATATGTTCAGCATGTTTATTGAGAATTTTTTTTTCCAGGTCCCATTCTCCAAACCAACACAGACCACCGAAACATGCACGCTTTGATTTGGGCGGTGGAAGAATAGGCCGTCCAGGAACATGGGTGGGACGCCGCACAATGTAGACCCACATAGTTGTATAGTTGTATTGCTAAGGGTTGCGGTGGGTTGCGGTGAATACGCTTAAAAGTACATTCACTTGTTCCGCTTAAAAACCATTTGGAAGTTCTGAGCAACATTGCACAGTCACAAAAGGGTGCTCGCCGAACAACTACAAACTCGGTAACAGTAACAGAAGGTGTTTATTTTTTTGGTTTGGTGATGGTCATATCAAGGATTTAACAACTCTCCAAATCCCGCTTGTTGCGCGATAATATATTGGGCTGTGTCACAAGTACAGTAACCCTGCAGTAAGTGTCAAGTATAATATAGTTGTACGCTAGGTGATGATAGATTATATCGCTTCATGGAAATAATGCTCATCTACCTTCCCAGGCGCTACATAAGCTAGGAAAAAGGGAAGGAAAATAACTGTATTTTAAACAACCATTATTACCGGAAGGCCGGCACTTCTCCTAGCCACTACAAATGCAAACAATAAAAAGAATTCGGTGCCTATAGATGCTACTGTTGTGTTTATCCAAAATAAACCGATAGTCGTTCATCCAGTCTTAGCTTTTTCTCGCATCAGCAGAACGACACATACAGCTGGAATTTCTCTTTACTACTACAATCACTTCTGACCTGCTGGCGCATCAAAAAACAATAGCGAGGATGCTATTGACAAAAAGCCTAGAATCATTTACCTGTCACACCCTAGTTGTTGCAAAGCCACCTCGGGTAACGCAATGAAGTTCACCGGGTAACTTCAGCATTATTGATGGCCAGCCATATCGCGTGTCTGCAAAACGAAAATAAAGAAAACGGGACTGTTATGCTGACTGGGGCATAAAACTGGCTTCGGCGACGTCCATGTCTTGACCAGTCCTGGCGGCTTAGACAAAAGACCGAAATGTGAAATTTTATGTCGATTGGCGGGATTTAATTAGTATAGGTGATAAAGTTCTTTATTCTAGATCACTAATCAATGATTTTTAATGGCCTTGTTGTTTGAGCAATAACACGAGGTAAACAAATCACGCAGCTAGAGACAAAACGCAAAGAAGAACACAGGACTAGTGGAAGACATCATAATATGCCACCAGGAATATTGAGCTTATGCTTGTGCGTCACGATGTCTGTATACATTTTGTATGTGGTAAATCGTGTTCGGCTGATGTCCAGCGCTAATCCTGTCTTTCTACATTTGGGTCTTGTCTGTGTGTCCGAGTTTTGTTACCATGTTTTGATACCCTTACGTCACGTACGCATCCCAATGTAACACATGCAATGCAATCATGACGCCGGTAAAATTTGAAAGACAAAAAATTATCGTAAATTTCGCGGTTGTGAGTGTTAGAATGTAACCAGGTTTTGGTGACAGCGACTACATCAGCACAAGAGGCGTCGGTGGAAGAATTGAATACTTCACGCTTGTTAATAACACTTCTGGTGTTGGCTAGGAAAAGGATACATTCGATGTTGATAGCAATGGGTGCGCTAAGAAGATACACCACTAACCGTCGCCGATTTTTATTTGATCTCGATTTCTGTGACGCCGGGCGAGATGCGCTGAAACAACGTACAATATTTCATTGATCTTATCATTCAGAGCGTCATACATGAAACACCTGCCATCAATATCTAGTTTACTGTATTTCAGTTGAATGCGAGAGGACTGTGGCAGGCATTTGGCAAAATCTAACAGCTTTATTCTTCCAAGTCTTGCTGCAGGCAAAACATCTTCAGACACAGAGACATTGTTTTTTTTAGTTTGGAACGCAGTGACATTATTTGTTCTTTTGATTTTAAAATTGTTATCTTTATTGTGACAGGCTGGCATTTACCTGTATCGTCACGTAGCACCACAATCTCAGTGACTGCCCAATTTTTGGACGAGATTTTTCATCCCACAGCCGTGAAACAAGTTTCGAGCGTGGGGTCTGCACGCTGGAATTTTCGTATCTCTTCCGGGCTGATATCTAACGGATTAATCTGAGGCACAAACAGTTCCCTTGGCTTTTTCCATTCTTTTCCTGCAGCTGCTGCCACGTCCCCTTCCTGTTCCCTGTTGAAATCGGTTGTGTCCTTAGGTTTCTCTTTACGGCCAACATGCTCATGGTCAGTCTGAGAGGGACTCGGTCGTTGTTCCGGCTTTGCGATATGGTGTGGGTCACACGTACGCCCGGAACGTTTCCGAGCACAACTTCATACAACGGGTTCTCTATACAAACAGAAGGCACCTGTCACTTGAAGAACGGCGAATCGACATACTCCCTAGCATCTGGTAGGCTCTTTGCAGACCGGTGTAATGAGTGGAGGGTATCGGTGCTACCAGTCAGTTTGAAGTCTGGAACCAGTGACCGTTTCACTACTACTGTATTGCATCCGGTATCCCTTAATACAGTAACAAGTTTTCCTTCCAGATAGCCCTGTACTGTCGGTAACGGCTTGAAACCTCTATCGCAAGTTGCACAATTTTGGGTACAATCGCACATCCCATGACTATAATTGACCGTTTCCTTGTCATCCTCAGGTTCCATCGTTTCGTCATGCTGTGCTTTGTGGGGTGATAAGACGGAGCATGATGCTTCCCTATGTTTTGCTGAATTTGCAGGACAATTCCCTGGCCGGTGTCCTGTCCTACAACACTTCCAGCACTGTGGCGACTTCTGTGCGCGTAATTTTGTGTAGCAATCTGAAGCCCGGTGACCCAGCTTGCTGCACAGAAAGCAAAGCGGCTTTCCTTTGCTTTTGTTCGCTGTGCCAGCTTTGGCAACAACCATCGGATTCCCATTTTCTTCCTTCCCTCGAGCGAGATTGACGATTTCTTGGCCTTCTAAGTACTGATCTGCCGTTGTCGCACACATGTCCGTGTTATTACTTCCTGGCTTCTTCAGGAAGATCGCCAACCTCTCGTCGCACGTCCTGCGAAATTGCTCGGAGATCATCTTGTCTCGTAGAGCGGCGTAAGTCTTCGGAGTCTTCGCCAGCTCGTGCCAATGGCCGAAGTGCCCAGAGAGATGTCCCGTGAACAGTAGACCCGTCTCAGCATTCTCGGGCAGCGCATCCCTCAACTTCAAGCGATATCTTTCTTCCGTGTATCGGAACCGTTGGAGCAGCATTTGCTCGAGCTTTGTGTAGTTCGTGCTGTCTTCAGCAAACATCCGCCCGATCACGGTTAAGGCTTCTCCAGTCAGGCATAAGCTCAAGGACAAAGTCCACTTGTCGGCTTGGCACCATTGGCTCGTGGCAACCGTTTCAAATCTCTGGATGTATGCATCCATTTCGTCCGTACCATCATTATTGGGAGGAATAATCTTGGCGGGCTTTTAAAACTCTGACCGGAACCTACACTCTCGTCCACCAAACTGGCGCTTGGACGCTGCGTGTCCGCGACACGGCGTCGTTTCTCACAGAGGAGTCTCTCAGCCTCCATGCGAGCCAATTCTCGCTCATGCTAAGCCTCCGCTGCTATGCGTGCCTCTTCCCTTTCTTTTGCTCATTGTGCCCTCATATCTTTTTGTTCGTCGCTTACTTATGCGGAACGCCTCTACACTCAGACCCATCTCCTTTCCTAGCTCCACTAACATTCTCTTCTCCTCCATTCTCGTCCTCACACATGAACAAGGCGAGGCTCTCGATGTATCGAGATAGATTTGTGATGTCGCGGACGCCAGAAATTGTGATTTCATTTAATATTTATTTCCTTAAGGACCCCACGGGGGGGTATTACATAAGGGGGGGATACAGAGCAAAAAAAAAACATTTGAACACATGAATTTTCGCAGGACAGGTGATTTGTAACATTCGCAATGAAGGATGATGGGCAGGTAGTTGAAACAATGGAGCAGGGAAGGTCGTTCCAATCCTTGACGGCGCGGGGAAAAAAGGAAACGGAAAAAAGGACAGTTCTGTTGCGATAACGAGACACTTGATGTGTATGGCTTGTGCGGTGTGAAATGTATGTCGGGGGGAGAATGTATGAGATGCAATAAAAAAAGAATGAAAAGATCTATGAAAGAGTGAAAGGGTGCCGGTACGGCTGTGAACAGAGAGTGGTGATGAACCATATAGTGCTTTCAAGGATGAAGCGCTGAGGTCGTACGAGTACTGGAAATAAATTAATCGAACGGCGCGATTTTGGACAGATTCCAGGTCGTTAATGAGGTATGTTTGGGGCGGGTTGCATATGGAGGAGGCACATTCGAGTTTTGATTTGATGAGGTACTGATATGCCAGCAACTTCACATGTTTTGGTGCACGACGTAGGTGACGCTTCTAGAAGCCCAGAGTTTTATTTGCCAATGAAATGACATTAGTAGAATACGCATTCCAAGTAAACTCGCAATGCAATGTGGCACCTAGATACTTGAAGGATGGCTGTGACTGTACAATGACGTTGGCGATATGATATAAAAAATGAAATAATTTGTACGGCGGGAAAACGTACGAAGTTTGCATTTGTTAGGGTTAAGAAACAAAAGCCAATTATCGCACCATTCTTGAATGTGGTTAGGATATTTCTGGAGACGAGTTTGGTCGTGAGTGTTAGTTACTGTCCGATAGATTACAGTCATATGCAAACATGCGGGTTTTGCTTTATACGCTGAGGGGTAAGTCGTTATTATATATGAGCAACAGGAGGGGCCAAGAACTGAACCTTGACGTACAGCTGATGTTACTTTGAGATACGCGGAAGATTTATTATTGACATGCAGGAACTGAGAACTGTTTATAGAAATGCTTTGATCCACTTTAGTACACTTGGGTCTAAGTTTAATTGGGATAGTTATAGTATTACTCTTTGGTGGGGTACTGTGTCGAATGCCTTGGCGTAATCTAGAAAGATTGTGTCAGTTTGTAAGTTGTTGTCAAGGTTAGAATGCAGATCGTGAAGAAATGTTGCTAGTTTGCTTCAAAGGAGAATCCTTTCCGAAAACCATGCTGGCTTGGGTGAAAAAAGTCTTAAAAGTTTACAATCTGAGAGTAGATTGCATGTTCCATGATTTTGCACGGGACGCTTGTTAAAGAAATGGGACGGTAGTTCAAAGGACAGTTCGTATCACTTGATTTATAGATGGGAACGACGTTCCCTTTGTTCCAGTCGTCTGGAAGAATGCTTGTGGAGAGAAACTGTGCATACATCAAGCACAGAAATCGGCCGATGGTGTCATGGATGTTTTTTAACACTTTTGAAATAATATCGTCGACGCCACCTGATGAGGAGCATTTTATGTTTGAATAACACATGAAATACCATCTGAGGAAAAAACAATTGAACAGATGCAGGATGTCAACATCACCGGGGCAGGAGGGGAAGGTACGCTACATTCGTTAATAAATACAGATGAAAAGGCGGTGTTAAAAGCGTCAGTGCATTGAATATTTGAAAGCACGCGACCGGAGCCGTTAGTAAGGTCGATGGTGCTGGTAGATCAAGGGTTCATGATTTGCCACAATTTTCGTGTGTTTTTCGGTTAGCATGCCTAGTAAATCATTGTTCAAAACCGTGTATTTCGCGTTACTAATAGCGGTGGTATATTCGTTTTTGGCTGTGTTGTATTTCGCCCAAGCGTCAGGCGTTTTTTTTTTGCTTTTGCTGTGCGAAAAAGGCGCTTTTTTCTATTCACTAGTCTCGTTAGTTTGTTTTTTAAACCACGTTTTCTGCGGCGTGCTACGGAATGATATTGTGGGGATAAATTTACCAGTTATTTATTCATCTTTTTTAAAAAATCCCCCAGTTATCGCTCACAGATCGGGAATGAAAGCTATATTCGAAGATTGGCTAGAAGTTTTTGAGCTCGTTGTTTATTGCTTCATAATTACCTATATCATATAAGGTAATTGTTTTCTTTAGTTGTCGCACCGCTCAAGAAGGAAGGAAAATTCTGCATGTATTACTTTTTCGTCACTAATTTCGGGTAGGTATAAAATTGATGACAAGGAATCAGGACGGTCAATTAGTATTCAATCTAGGATGTTACACAGCCACCTGTTATGCGCCTGGGCGCTGAAACTGTTTGAGATAAGTTAAAATAAAACAAACGTCTATAAAATCTCTCCTTTCGACATCGTATGCCGACCAGGGTGCAGGATTATGCTAATCAATTTTCGGAAAATAGGTCACCAAAATGTAAGATCTCAGCGTTAGAGTAGGTGGTCGTGAGTGTGCTCATTATATTGTTTAAATCACGTGAAAAACCTACATTGGTGTTTGGTGGCCTGTAGCATACCCCGAGTAGGAATGTTTGAGGAGAAGCGAGGCAAATCAGCCACAAAATTTCCCAGGTCAGATTTTATGTCGACAGCAAAACAGGGTATTTCTGGCCCGACAGCGCTTAGCACACCACCCCCCGGCCGCGTTTGTGGTCGGTGTGGAATAACTGAAAACCTGGTAAATTCGAGAGCACATCGGCGTCGGTAACTTCATTGGTTATCCAAGTTTCTGTTAGTACTAAAATATTGATCTAGATACAAGTTGACACTTCGGCATGAGACTACGAATATTAGTAACGATAACAGAAAAAGAAAGTTCATTTCATGATTGGATTTAATGGTGGTGTGGTGGTCGCTATGGAGGTTTGGTGGTGTCTGCGGCCGCAGTGATCGCTATGCGGCTTCTATACCCGATTGCGAGGCCTCATTAAAAATGTACCGTTTTTAACCTATGTGCAAAATTTTGAAGCGTATCTGGAATTTTTCTTATTCCTGCTTGGCGAAAGCAACGAGATGACGAGGGGCAGTACGAACCGAGAGGGAATATTCTTTGCCAATGCTGAAATCGGTTCCTTTCAACTTTTTGGCATTTTCGAGGGTGTTTTTTTGGTTTTGTAGAATGTGAACCTGACAATTATCGGGCGGCAACGATCAGTGGTGTGGCGCCCGAGGCGATGCGCTCTGTCTATTTCTTTCGGATCAATATTTATTTCCAAGTTTTCAAGAAAGTGGTTAATAACAAGCTCTTCTGTTTCAATACTTTTTTCCTTGGCAATAGTATACTATCTGGAAGGTTATAGAAGAAAACGTTATTGCGGCACTACCGGTTTTCTGCGTCATCCAGACGTTTTTCAAGTTCGGAAACTAAGTGTGTGGTTGCGGTAGTGTCGGCTTGAATTGGGGCGATGTCAGCTCGTATGGGCAGAATATTGTGGTAATGGCGTTCTAGTTCGGTAAGGCGCTTCTCCAGATCCAACAATGTTTTGTCGGTTGTTAGGAGCTGCTTCTTTACTTCTTCAAAATTTGGATATAAGTTTGTTTTGTTCAGCGGTAATTTTTCCTAGTTCTGCGAGGATTTCGTTTATTTCCGGAAAGGGTTAGTTTCAATGTCGCCGGATAACAACAAGAGTAAAGAGTAAACAGCATGTAAACACTCGGGAAGGATAGCGACAAGACACTGTGGGCCCGGCAGCTGCACTACAAAGTAACTACTTGATTTTTTCGCGTAGAGACTGTTGTGCTTACTAACCTGCATGGTTGGAATAAACGGGTAAGCGAACTTCATTGTGTAACAGCTGCCAAGCCCACAAGCTGACGCCGGTGACCATTCGCGATATATAGCTGCTTGGCGTGGTGATTTTGACTTCGATAGAGCTGTCCAAGGTAAAGCGGGGGAGGAGTAGTCTAGCCATGGCGCTGGCAACATCGTCGGAGCGGTAGCGCAGGGGGGAGGGCCAGTGCCTGCTTCGCCACTGCAGGAGGGAAGGTGCGTTTCGACGACGGGTCCAATGGAGTGATTGCCAGGCCAGGCATCAGGAAGCGAACGACGGTCACAAAGAACACCTGCATTGTTGGGATGAACGGGTAAGCGAACTGCACTGTGTTACAGCTGGACGTTCGTCACTTTTGTGTGCTGTCGGACGAGAACGGAGGCGACCGATATATTGTGAACAGGATAAAAGAAAATACTACGCCTATGTGTTCCACTAGTCTTGAGTTATGGGATGAAGAAAACAAATTACATGAGTATTTGACGTCAGTCTCACATGACGAGTACCCTAAAATACAGTTCGTCAGTTCTCGAGCTACTGTGTTTTCTGTTCCACACCAAGGTTCCTCACGAGTAGTGTTCAGGAATATCAAAGGTGTCGTCTCACGGACAAGTCCCGACGCCTTCTCAGGTTTCTCGTCGTCATTTGATGTTGCCATCCAAGCGAGCGAGGGCAGGGACGGCATAGCTGCTAAAACTGGATCGTCGCCGCCACACAGCTGCTCCACCGTGGGTGGTACTTGCCACAAATTCAGCACGCCGATGTTTGATCGCAGCTCAGCTCGCGATGACCACGTCCCACGAATGCCCCGGAGATGAGCACCCCGGTAGCGGTGGCCAATGCCCGCACTCGGCAACTGCACTTTGGCAGTAGCCGCTGGAAAGGCCGCCCTTTGGTCCTGGGACAGGGGACCAGGACCGGATGAGGTACGTACGCCCTGGGTGAAGGCCCGCAGCAGGGAGCTTTTCCTCTGGAACGTCGCCCAGCCCGTGGTTCCGTGGCACGAGATCCTTCGCACGTTCCCTCGTAGCTCTTCCAGCTTCGTTCTCCCTTTTTCTTGATTTTTACCTAGCTGCCGTACCACCTGCTCACAGCCCGTCGTCTTTTCTTCCGGTTTGCACTGGTAGCATTGATTCACTCAAGGCCAAAGTCACAGTGTAATGTCAGTGTAACACACAAGAAAAAAGAGGAAACTTTCCTCCTTTCCCCACAATATTCCTCTGCTCAAGAAAGTAGTTTGTAAAAAACAACTTGTCCACAAGCGCACGGAGTATAAACGCACACACACGACCCGAAGTACATAGATAAAAAATCGTTGTTCAAAAATGGCCGGCCCGTTAAGGGAAAATGTGACCCATCCAAGAAAAAAATTGTGCACATGAGTTCGTTTTAAACGGTGAACCGAGTGATAAGAGGGGTCAGGGAGTCAAGTGCAGCTGACGTAGGATCCTTTGATGTATTCCAACACGAAGTCATGC